>JAVJIF010033766.1:0-148706 GCA_038442645.1 Agave tequilana
GTTTGATGATGATCAACTCATGTAGTTATAATTACTAATGATCTTGTGTTTAATTAGTGACAGATTCATGATCAAGATCTTAGTAGGTGCATAGCTCAACAAAGGATAAAAGAACAAGATTTGGAGCTTGCATGTGGTGATCCAGGAAGTTTTGGATCAAGCTTGGACCAAGTCAAGAAGATGAGAAGCCTTCAAGTGAAGACTTCAAGAAGTTGAAGACTTGGGTCTAGGTATAGAATTTGTATTTTGTTTTTAGTAAAGATGTAAAGGATAGATAGTTGGTGGATTGCTCAAGTTATATCACACAACACACTCTTGATTAGAACTCTTGATTTAAAGTGCTTTCATAAAAGATTTTGTTTAGAAAAGAATTTTTATTTGGAAAAAGATTTTTCTTTGTGACAAAATATTTATCTTGGATTTTGGTATTTCATAGTTCATATCTTTAAACCAAAATCATGATTAGAGCTTTATGTCAAAAACATAGATATTCCATATTGATTGTGTAGTGGATCATATCCATACACACCATGCTTTTAAATGAACTCAAATATCTTGTTTTTGTATTTGATGAAGATTTAGAAAAACAAGTTTGGAAAAAACATGTTTTGGAAAAATACATTTTGGTTATAGAGCTAATATTTCCAAGTTACAAAAATAGACCAAAACATCTATAACATGTCTTGATTTTGTGCAAGCATGTTTGTTCTTTCAAGTATATTGGTAAAACTATTTTTGTAGAATTTCTATGTATTTTTAGGATTTTATAAAAGATTTTTAAATCATGTTTTCTGACCTGGAAACTGGCTGACAGGCCAAAACCGGTCGACCGGTCCGGTCGACCGATGTGCACAGCCCTGTGCACGTTGTCAGCACAGTGGCGGTCGACCGGGTCGGTCGACCGACCAAGAGAGCTTTGCTCTCTGGAAATATCAGTCGACCGGGCCGGTCGACCGACAGTTCATTCCAGGTTATCGGTCGACCAGCCGGTCGACCGGTGGCTGCAACGGTCAGAAAAATGACCGTTGGCCGGTCGACCGGCGGTCGACCGACAGCACTGACAGATTCCCAACGGCTCTATTTTCTGCAGCCTATAAATTGGGATCTTGTCATCTGTTTTGAGGTTAAGATTTTGGAGACCTTTGAGCTAGTTTTTCCAACTGATTTTAGAAGTTCTCTCCACATATTTGAGTGCAAATATTTCCCATCTTAAAGGGAGTTTTTATCAAGAGAGTGTTAAGTGATTCTTTGAGTTTTTCACCATAGTCTTTCCTTGCTTTTCTCACACCACACTTGAGCTATCCATTGCTAGATATTCCTATAGGTGTGTTGTAGTGAGAGTGCTCTTTAGGTGATCAAGTGTTGTGATCATCAAAGAGATCTTTTCTTTGTATTTGAGGAAACGGGCAAGTGTGCTCGTTGTTGGTGGTTGGAGTTCGGTTGTGAACTCTTGGTGGTTCGAGGTACGGCCTCGGCAAGCTTAGGGGGCTTGCGTGTGTACGGGACTTGAGAGAGTCCGAGGGTTTGTAGGTGTACGGCACCGAGGAGAGATCCGGTGGGATCTTACATAGTGGAAATCCTTCGTGTGTCGAAGGCGGGGATGTAGAGCAAGTGTGCTCGAACCTCGAAACAAATCCTTTGTGTTTGCGATTGCTTACTCTTCCCCTCTCTCTTTGTCTCTATTTTATATCTTGCATTCAATTTATTGTGTTCATCTTATATATGCATGATATATTCCCTTGTGCTCATAATTGATATACATACTTGCTTGGGATTGTTGTTAACACTAGTATTCAACCAAGAGAGCCAACGCGGCACCTCAACCCATTCAAGGGAAATCTAGAGGAGCTTGTCCAGAGCCTCGCAAGGGAATTCGGCAACACTCTTGTGTTATACATAAGTGTTTAATTAAAAGAAGTTTTAATTGGTCATCTTAGTTTTAATTCCGCATTATTTGTTCATAATTGACCATTAGATTAGCCATCACCTATTCACCCCCCCTCTAGGTGATCTTACAATTGGTATCAGAGCTAGTGCTCTTGATTTGGGTCTAACAACCTAAGAGTTAAAGATCCTCCTTTAGGCTAATCACATATTTTTGTACACACACACCTCACCATGGACTTCATGTCACCACCCACCTTTGATATTCTTAACATCCAAATTTGGAAGGTTAAGATGTCTTTGTTCCTCAAAGGACTTGGCCTTAGTGTATATCTTGCCACAACTAATAAAGAATATTGCTTAAATGGTAAGAACATTGAGGCTAATGCAAAAGCCCTTCATGCTATTAAGTCAACCCTAAATGATGATTATTATCTAGGGTTTCTAATATTGAATCGGCTTTTGTAGTATGGAACATCATCACCTCCCTCGGCGAAAAAGATCTATACTATGCGGGAGTGACTCGGATGTTGGAAGCGACACCTCCAACAAGTGCTACATGGTCCAAGGGGATGACCCCCTTGAGGTAAATTCCGAATCCGATGATGAGAACATGTCATATGATGAGCTCACTACCTTTTGTCATCTTATACTTGAAAAATATGACATGCTTAAAAGGAATAATAAAAATTTGAAAAAGGAACTTGCTTGCATGCATATAGAACAAGACTCTTTTAGAGATAACATTGCATGCTTAGAAAAAGATAACAATATTTTGAAAAAGAAATTTGATTGCATGCTTAAAGAAAATGATTCTTTTAGATCTAAGATTGCATGCTTAGAAAAAGAAAATAAAGATTTGAAAAATGAGAATGTTTCCTTATTTTCAAAATTGAATGATCTTTGTGAAGGGAACAATATTTTGAAAAATGATATTGCTATGGTGGAACAACAAAAAGAAAGTATTTTACAAGAAAATAAATCTTTAAAAGAAAATTTGTTGAAAAAGAAAAGGATAATGTTTTTCAAAAGAAAAAGAAAAATGATTCTTTATCTCACCATGCTTTACATGCCACAACTAATGAGATTAAAAATTTGAAAAATAAAATTGATAATTTGAGCTCTAATTTGAGCACATGTGCATTCAATCATTCTAAGTTGGAATCTTTGTTTCAAAAGAAACAAGTTCCCCATGCTCATGCACATACTCATCATGCTCATGCTTATGGTGCACATCACGATCACAATCACACTCATAAGCATCATGCTAAGGTGTACATTTGTACACATTGTGGCCGCAAAGGCCATCTAGCAAAATATTGTTTTGATAAGAAACCATACTTATATTTTGCTAAGTATAATAGATTTTGGGTTCCTTACAACAATGCTAACCCCAAAGGACCCAAGAAAACATGGGTACCAAAACCCCCACCTTTTGATTTTGATGTAGGTGTGGGATCTCACAAAACGTGAGAAGGTTGGTACCTTGGTAGTGGTTGCAATGGACATGATGGACATACACTTGGTTGCATCACTATCAAGGAGCTTGGTGGGACAACCACCATACTTGGAGCTTTGAAGTTGGTAACAATTTCTTAACTCCTATTTTTATATACATGCTTTTACTTATTTCATACATTCATAGCATGTTCATGATTTTGTTTGATTTGTGCTTTATGTGGTATTTACATGCTTGGATGTAGAATTTGTCAAACTTGCATTTATACATGTACACATAGTGAATTACAATTGACTCATATATGATTGAACTTCATGCTCACTTGTATCCACTCTATGCATGTGTATAATCTAGTTTTGATGATTCTCTTTTATACATGTTTTTGCCAAATTTTTTTTTGTGTGATTTACTTCATGTATATGCATGTTAATTCAAATCTAATAAATATACATGTATACCCGTGAGTCTCTTGCCTTCATGCAAACATTTAATAGACTCTTTTATTTTTGGGATATGTATGCATATTGTTAGATTTGTATAAACCATACATATACCTTGAAAATTGTTGATTTTAGTGAAAAATGATTTTTCATGATTTGTTGTTAAAAATTTGACTTATGATCGTTTTGGGCTTCAATGACTATTTTCATGTAGACACTATTTACATAACCTTTGAACACTCTATCTTTAAGAAAATATATAATTTGGAGCTTTATGGAATATGAGTGCTTGAACTTTTATGTATTTAGTAGTATTCATGAAATACATATGATCTTATTTTTTTAAGGATCTTTAACTAGTTTGTCAAAAATCCATTTAAACTAGTTATCTATTCTTCAAGTATTGCACATGATTCTATTTTTATGGATAAATTCTTTTGTTTTCTCAAAATTTATTTGTACTTCATGATTTGAATATTAGTTTAAATGTTAGTTTTTGTCAACACTATGATTTATACTTTTACATATCATGGGCACAAATAAATCTATTGATATGTGTACTTGAATGCTTATTTGAACCCATTAGGTGTGCTAGTATAAGCTTAGTTTTGATGATCATTACATTTTTAAACTTGTATTCCCCTTTTTGGATTTGTGATTTGACCATGTGCTTTTCATTTCATGTATATGTTTATTTTGCCAAAACATTAAGATATACATGGATATCTCTTGAGTCATTTGCTTTTCATGCAAATCTATTTATAAGGACTCAATTGTATTTTAGGGATATGTATGTATACTTAAATGTCGTGTCAAAATATACATATACCTTGAAATATAATTATTTTAAAATAAAGAAATTTTTGTGATGATTTTCATGCTTTCAAAAATTTATGTTTTAAAGGAATATTGAACTTTATTGCTATTTTTCATGATGCCATGTTCCACATAACACTAGTACACTCACTTCTTTTCAATATGGACTTTATGGATACTAGAGTGTTTTTTAGTGCCTTGTGTTTCATTGATCTTTCATGAAAAACTTTTTAACTTATTCCTTGATGGAAGGATCTCGTACTAGTTCTTAAAACAAGTTCATTTAACTAGTTCGAATTCTTCATATGGTAGATTATATGATGTATACACTTATGCTTACTTTTCAATGGTATCATTGGTTATTTGCAATTGGTATCAATATGACTTCATGTTGTGTATATCCATATTTTGATTGTATGTATGAATGCCTTCAAATATATCAATTTCTATTGGTATTATCTTGTCATACATATATGTTATCTATGTGTGCTTATTTTACAAGTGGTATTCCCTTTAAAGCACAAAGATTGTTGATGCTAAGCTTAATTAGATTTCAAATTGGTATTTCATAATAAGCTTATGCATTGTGTTTTGAAATTGGTATCAAAAATTCAAAATTTGATTATTTTACAATTGATATCTCAAAATTTGTTGTTACTAAGAAAAAGTTAAAATTTTGTTTTGATAAAGAAAAATTCAAAATTTTTGATTTGTATTGTCTATATGCAAGGAGAGCTTAACATCTCTTCCATATGTAGATTCATGTTGAGTATATTATAATTTGAGGAGCTTGACAACTCTTCTTTTCATGATATACGTGTGTAGGGGGAGCTTCACATCTCCTCTTATGCATGACATATTATACGTTATGTGAATTAGGGCTTGTCATCCCTCCTTCATGTAATGTATATGTGTCGGGAAGCTAACTTAACGTCTTCCTCTTCATGAATTTATATCGCATATAAATTTTATTGATTGATTTGTATTTTACCCTCCTTGATTTTTTTTTGACAAAAAGGGGGAGAAAAATTTGTTTGATGTATTTTTCTTTGAACCCTTTGTTGATGATTGACAAAAAGGGGGAGAAGAATTTGTGATTTTATATGCATGATTTCATGATTTCCTTACTTAAGGGGGAGAAGTATTTGGTTCCTTGCTTAAGGGGGAGTAAGATTTGTATTTATGCATATATGTTGTCTTGCAATTAGGAGCAAAAGATTTGATTTATGATTTGATTTATATGATTGCATCTCCTACATTGCATACATGTCATGTGTTTTTATTGCCATATCTATTGCTTATTTATTATGCATGAGTTAAGGGGGAGCTTCTTTGAAGCTTTACTTTAATCCATGCATATATACTCCATGAGTTTTGTCATCATCAAAAAGGGGGAGATTGTTGGCCCAAAGGCCCTTCACCCTAGTTTTGATGATGATCAACTCATGTAGTTATAATTACTAATGATCTTGTGTTTAATTAGTGACAGATTCATGATCAAGATCTTAGTAGGTGCATAGCTCAACAAAGGATAAAAGAACAAGATTTGGAGCTTGCATGTGGTGATCCAAGGAAGTTTTTGGATCAAGCTTGGACCAAGTCAAGAAGATGAGAAGCCTTCAAGTGAAGACTTCAAGAAGTTGAAGACTTGGGTCTAGGTATAGAATTTGTATTTTTGTTTTAGTAAAGATGTAAAGGATAGATAGTTGGTGGATTGCTCAAGTTATATCACACACACACTCTTGATTAGAACTCTTGATTTAAAGTGCTTTCATAAAAGATTTTGTTTAGAAAAGAATTTTTATTTGGAAAAAGATTTTTCTTTGTGACAAAATATTTATCTTGGATTTTGGTATTTCATAGTTCATATCTTTAAACCAAAATCATGATTAGAGCTTTATGTCAAAAACATAGATATTCCATATTGATTGTGTAGTGGATCATATCCATACACACCATGCTTTTAAATGAACTCAAATATCTTGTTTTTGTATTTGATGAAGATTTAGAAAAACAAGTTTGGAAAAAACATGTTTTGGAAAAATACATTTTGGTTATAGAGCTAATATTTCCAAGTTACAAAAATAGACCAAAACATCTATAACATGTCTTGATTTTGTGCAAGCATGTTTGTTCTTTCAAGTATATTGGTAAAACTATTTTTGTAGAATTTCTATGTATTTTTAGGATTTTATAAAGATTTTTAAATCCTGTTTTCTGACCTGGAAACTGGCTGACAGGCCAAACCGGTCGACCGGTCCGGTCGACCGATGTGCACAGCCCTGTGCACGTTGTCAGCACAGTGGCCGGTCGACCGGGTCGGTCGACCGACCAAGAGAGCTTTGCTCTCTGGAAATATCAGTCGACCGGGCCGGTCGACCGACAGTTCATTCCAGGTTATCGGTCGACCGAGCCGGTCGACCGGTGGCTGCAACGGTCAGAAAAATGACCGTTGGCCGGTCGACCGGCGGTCGACCGACAGCACTGACAGATTCCCAACGGCTCTATTTTCTGCAGCCTATAAATTGGGATCTTGTCATCTGTTTTGAGGTTAAGATTTTGGAGACCTTTGAGCTAGTTTTTCCAACTGATTTCAGAAGTTCTCTCCACATATTTGAGTGCAAATATTTCCCATCTTAAAGGGAGTTTTTATCAAGAGAGTGTTAAGTGATTCTTTGAGTTTTTCACCATAGTCTTTCCTTGCTTTTCTCACACCACACTTGAGCTATCCATTGCTAGATATTCCTATAGGTGTGTTGTAGTGAGAGTGCTCTTTAGGTGATCAAGTGTTGTGATCATCAAAGAGATCTTTTCTTTGTATTTGAGGAAACGGGCAAGTGTGCTCGTTGTTGGTGGTTGGAGTTCGGTTGTGAACTCTTGGTGGTTCGAGGTACGGCCTCGGCAAGCTTAGGGGGCTTGCGTGTGTACGGGACTTGAGAGTCCGAGGGTTTGTAGGTGTACGGCACCGAGGAGAGATCCGGTGGGATCTTACATAGTGGAAATCCTTCGTGTGTCGAAGGCGGGGATGTAGAGCAAGTGTGCTCGAACCTCGAAACAAATCCTTTGTGTTTGCGATTGCTTACTCTTCCCTCTCTCTCTCTTTGTCTCTATTTTATATCTTGCATTCAATTTATTGTGTTCATCTTATATATGCATGATATATTCCCTTGTGCTCATAATTGATATACATACTTGCTTGGGATTGTTGTTAACACTAGTATTCAACCAAGAGAGCCAACGCGGCACCTCAACCCATTCAAGGGGAATCTAGAGGAGCTTGTCCAGAGCCTCGCAAGGGAATTCGGCAACACTCTTGTGTTATACATAAGTGTTTAATTAAAAGAAGTTTTAATTGGTCATCTTAGTTTTAATTCCGCATTATTTGTTCATAATTGACCATTAGATTAGCCATCACCTATTCACCCCCCCTCTAGGTGATCTTACAAACTCTTCTAACAATTTGCTGAGTTCAAGTTTGTTTTTGCCTACAGTCTCTTTGAGATTCTTGGTGGATAGGAGCTGTGTTACTTCGTCCACTATCCAAAGGGAGGATTCCCAAGATGTCCTAACGTTCACTCGGTCAACGGAAAAAAGATTCACTTTCCATCGCCACATCAAGAACCCGACATTAAACAAAGGGGAGATTTGAGCTTGAATATTTCTCCTCTCTTGTGAAAGGATTATTAATCCTCTGTAATTTTCTTTACAATCAATTAAAGAATTTACTCCTCAATCCTCAATTTTTCCCATCAAACAAGAGATGGCGACTCTGCTGGGGACTACTTTCTCTACCGATGAGCAAGTCGTGGCGCAAGGTGACGTCACCTACATGAGAAATATGGTCGAATCACTCATTGTCGAGTTCGATCAGGCAAAGTATGAAGAGTTTCTCTCTTCCGGCTCCAAGAGCCCTAGAGCGCGGCGGTACTGTAAGGTCTCCTCGGGGACCCGCTCTCCAGTTCACTCTGAGATCCCTTCAGATATGACTGACAAGAAGAGTGCCTTGGCTAATCATATCACACGTAACACACGCGTCAAATATCTCCCATGAGACCCGCGAGGTTAGCGTTGCTGATATTCAGCCCGTTCATGCTCGTCTTCTTCCTCAGTTCCAGGTCACCGGGGGTTCCCGTCAACCCGTACGGCGTAACCGAAACACTGAACGACGACAGAGACGACGTGCGCGTCAACTACAGGCGCGAGAAGCTGGAACAATTACCTATCCAGTAGATACAGAACGCGAGCCTCAAGCCCGCGTTTCTCCTGAACCACGTCTGAAGCGCGAAGTTCGCGTTTGGAGACCAAAACGCGAAGCCCACCAGGCCTGCGTTTTTGAAGCTTCACTTCCCAAACGCAAAGTTCAGCAACGCGAGGGCTATGCTTCTTCTCAGAGACACGAGACCATCGTCTCTGCAACCAGACGTGGAAGTGAGAAAACCCGCATATCTCAACAGTCGCTGACCAAATGCGACAATTAGCAATGTGAGGTCCGCGTCTCTGCTCAGCAGAGGCACGACAGTCAGCTCCGATGAGTCTGACACGGAACCAGAAGGAGTGTATCTGTAACGCCCCGATCCCAATGATACGGGGACGTCACTGCGACGCATATACGTAGGTCAGATGGTGCCCCCACGTATATACGCTAAGCATAAGTGCAACAAGTATCAGAGTACAACACACACAGCGTGGTATAATCATATGCCAACTTACAAAATATAAATACAAAGTTGCGCAAGTTATGATAAGCAAAATCACTTTACAAGTGTCCTTTATCACAACCCAAGTCCAAAAAGAACGATATACAATCAAAAATACAAAAGTGCTCACGTAAGGATGGAGATCCGTGAACCAAAAAGAAGTGTCGGGCAGGATAGATCTAGAGCTGGTCAGCCTGCTCTCCTAGGTAAGCCAAGTCCTCTGTGGAAGGCTCCACTTCGTTCCAGGCCTCGAAATCTGAATATGCAAATCCAAAGGGTCAAGACATAATACAACAAATGATAGGTAGCCAAGTGACAAGGGTTATGATCAGGGATAAATGAAGTAATAATAACCAGCAGTGAATATCAAGCGATGCAAATTCTATAAGAGAAAGTCATATGCAATAACTACAGTTAACGTCTTATTATTATTACTTGTCTTACTGTGATATCTAGCTATGTGACCCAGCGTCCCAGAGCACATAGATCCATATCATAGTAAAGCAAGGTGGTTATTGGAAACAGCGGTTGTATCGACGAACTATGTTTACAGTGGGTCCCGTGCATGCCCGGGACCACGGCCCAGTATTGTTCCGTTGCTTGAAGACGGAACCTGCCGCTAGGCTAACAGGAGGGTCTTATGTATGCCCTTGTCATGACAGTAAACAGGAAAGGGAGGAAGCACTCCCCTCGGTCCCCTGGAGTACCGCAGGTAAGACCGGAAAATATAGTGCACAACCTAATACCACTGTAAACACGAACACATATCGATATTCCGCATACTTCCCCCTGTCCCCATGTAAGTTGGTATATTTTATATAAAGGTCGGGTATATCATGCCTGGTGTTTGAGTGATAGCATGAAGGGGAGGTGATATTTCATCTTTAACATTATATGGAATAGCAATATGTAACATGAGTCATGAAGCATAATAAAGCAAGATCCATCAGGTAACAAGTCATGCAGTACAGGTATGAAGCATAAACAAGGCTAAAACAGCATACATACATCAGGGAAATATCAAAAATTAGAAAGGAAAGGAGTCAGAAAATCTGTCCCAGGATTTGACCTAGCGGTCGACCTCCGGTCGACTGCCAGTCGACTGGGATTTACAAAGGCGGTCGAGTGCCGGTCGACTGCCGGTCGACCGTGCAAAGTGCGTGAGCTCCAGGTTTTGGCCGGTCGACTGCCGGTCGACTGGCCCACACCTAAATCCTAAGCCGGTCGAGTCAGCGGTCGACTGCCAGTCGACTGCCAGCTCAAAGTTGTGCACGTTGTGCATATCGGTAGAGTACCGGTCGACTGCCGGTCGACCGATCCTCTGGAATTTTCTGTTGTTAAGGCAGAAATCAGAATTCTCACATGGGTTGGTTCTAACAGTTTAAAGGTAAGATTTTTGTGGCATTAGAGGACCTGATCTACTACTACAAGTACACCAGAACAGGATCTAGCTTTGGTGTGTGATATATTGACATGAGAGGTTGGATTTGAGCTTAGATGACCTAAAAATTGGATTTTTTATGTTATAAGTGTACATGGATCTCTACCCTAAGCAGGTGGAGTGTTAACTAGGTCTTGGTGAGTAAGAAACTCACCAGGATAGGTTGGACTTGCGTCAGATCCAAGGATGGAGATGATTGCTTCACTCCACACTTGTTGTTGAAGCTTGAGGTTGAAGAACTTGTTCTTGGAGTTGCCTTGGGAAGAGATGGTTGAAATTGAGCTCCCTTGATGAAGCCCTAGTGATCTTGAGGTGGAGATGAAGAGGTTGGGTGTTCACTTGGAGCTAGGGTTTGTGAGGAAGAAGGAGATCTTGGAGAGTTTCTTCTCTTGTGAAGAAATGAAGGAGAAAGGGGAAATTTGCAAATGGATTGAATTTATAGTTTTGGGATCTTTGCAAAGAGGTTGGGATTATGATGGAAGTGGAGGGTTTTCTTGCAAAAATGTGGGGGTGAGGTGTCCCCTCTTGGACACATGGCCGGCCATGGGGAGGAGAGAGAGTTAGTGGGGTTAGGTGAAGTGTGAGTGGGAAATGAGGTGGCACATGAGGTGGAAAAGGAATTTTGCAAATTTTGGAAAAATGTCCGAAATTCAAGTATCTCGGATTGGTCTGAAAATTTTACCAAAAATCAAGAAAAATATTTGAAGACTCATGGTGAAATCCGTTTGAAGAAATACTGTATAGATTTTTAATTAAAAATCCCGGAATCAGTTATTTACCGACTCCGAAAGAATTTTCATAAATTTATAAAATTCTCAGAAAAAGAGTATAAGCAGGAAATATGATTCTAAGCAATAAAGTCTAAAGGACTTTCTAAAATTTCCTAACAGTTTGGAAGATAAAAATTCGGAAATCGGTCAGCGATACTGGCCGACACCGGTCTTGAAGAAATTCATTTTAATTCCAGAAAATTCCAGAAAATCACATAAAATCTAAAATATTGGAATATGATATTTGAAATTAAAATCGGTCAAATACGGAAGGTACATCGGAAAATACGGTCAAAGGACTGAATACGTAACTAGGCACGTATTCCGGGAGAGGGGTATTACAATCTACCCACCTTACAAAAATTTCGTCCTCGAAATTTCATAAGGTGAAAGATAACAGGAAAAGCAATAGATAGATATGGATACAAGGAAAGATAACGGTAGAAAAAGTAGAAGGGAAGAGTCTTACCCAATCAAGATGTGAAAAGATGAGGATAACGATCCCGGATAACGTCCTCTCGCTCCCAAGTGGCCTCTCCTGGCGCATGCCTGTTCCAAGACACCAATACCAATGGAATAGCTCTGTTCTTCAGTGTCTTGACACTCCTGTCCAGAATGGCCAACGGCCGCTCTTGGTATGATAAATCAGGTTGTAACTCCAGCTCAGAATGATCCAGAATATGGCTGTCATCCCTGACATACCTCCTCAACTGAGACACGTGGAAGACATTATGCACTCCGTCCAAAGATGGCGGCAATGCCAATCTATAGGACACATCTCCCACACGATCCAGGATCTCGAATGGGCCAATATATCTCGGACTCAGCTTCCCACGTGTACCGAACCGGATTACTCCTCTGGTGGGTGATATCTTCAAGAACACATGATCACCGGTCTGGAACTCCAATGGCCTCCTCCGAGTGTCTGCCCAACTCTTCTGTCTACTCTGAGCAGCCCTGAGATGATCTCTGATAATCCTGACTTTCTCTGTAGTCTGCATCAGAATCTCTGGTCCCAAAAGACTCCTCTCACCGACTTCATCCCAACAAATCGGTGATCGGCACTTCCTACCATACAATGCCTCAAAGGGTGCCATCTTAATACTTGCCTGATAGCTGTTGTTATATGAAAACTCAGCCAAGTGAAGATGGTCTTCCCACGATCCTCCGAAGTCAATCATGCAAGCCCTCAACATATCTTCAAGGATCTGGATAGTCCTCTCAGATTGTCCGTCTGTCTGAGGATGATAAGAAGTACTGAATTTCAGACGAGTTCCCAGACTCTCTTGGAGACTTTCCCAGAAATGAGATCTGAATCTGGTGTCTCTATCTGATACAATACTAACTGGAACTCCATGCAGACGGACTATCTCCTTCATATACTTATCTGCCAGAACCTCTGTCGACTGACCCACTCTGAATGGTATGAAGTGAGCTGACTTGGTGAGGCGATCCACGATCACCCACACCGCATTATTACCCCTGGGACTCCGAGGCAATGCCGTCACGAAGTCCATGGTGATGTGCTCCCACTTCCATTCGGGTATCGGCAAAGGTTGAAGAAGTCCAGCTGATCTCTGATGCTCGATCTTTATCTGCTGGCAGACCAAACACTTGGCAACAAACTGGGCTATCTCTCTCTTCATGGCATTCCACCAAAAGTGCTTCTTCAGGTCCTGATACATCTTGTTCCCTCCTGGATGTATAGAATAAGCTGAACTGTGTGCTTCCTCCAAAATCTTCTGTCTGACTTCTCCCTGGGGAACACAAAGTCTATCTCCAAAACACAATGCGCCATCTGGACGAATGCAAATATCAGTCCTCAATCCAGCCTCCACCTGAGCTCTGAATGTCTGTAACCTTGGATCCTCCTCCTGAGCTTCCTTGATCTCCTCTATCAATGATGACTGGATCTGTAAAGCCATGAACTGCCCGGCCTTGTCACCTCCTTGCACTAACATTAAATCCAATCGGATGAATTCTTGAATCAACTCCCTCTGCTGCGTAAGGTGGACTAGCACTCTGTTCTCGGGCATCCTGCTCAGTGCATCTGGAACGGTATTGACTTTGCCTGGATGATATTGCAAGTCAATATCATAGTCCGCCATAAGCTCCAACCACCTCCTCTGCCTCATATTCAACTCCTTCTGTGAGAAAATATACTTGAGGCTCTTGTGATCTGTGTATATCAACACTTTGTCTCCCAGAAGGTAGTGTCTCCAGATCTTCAGAGCAAATATCACCGCTGCCAACTCCAAGTCATGAGTTGGGTAATTCCTCTCATGAGGCTTCAACTGCCTAGATGCATATGCTATAACATGGTCATGTTGCATAAGCACACACCCCAGGCCTTTACCTGATGCATCACAGAAAATGACCATCCCTCCTCTTCCTGAAGGGGTCCTCAAGATTGGAGCTGTGATAAGCCTCTGCTTCAACTGCTCAAATGCTGCATCACAATCTTCTGTCCACATGTATCTCTCCCCTTTTCTGGTGAGCCTGGTCAACGGAGCTGCAAGTCTAGAGAAATCCTGGACAAAGCGCCTGTAATATCCAGCTAGTCCAAGAAAGCTCTTTATCTCAGTCACCGTCTTCGGAACTGGCCAATTCTGCACTGCCTGGACTTTACTAGGATCAACTGAAATTCCTTCTGCTGAAACTATGTGTCCAAGGAAGGCTATGCTGTCCAACCAGAATCCACACTTGCTCCTCTTGGCATGAGGTTGCTCCTGCTGAAGAGTCTACAACACAATTCTCAAGTGCTCTGCATGCTCCTTGTCATCCCTTGAATAGATCAGGATGTCATCTATAAACACAACCACAAACTGATCCAGGTAAGGAGAGAACACTCGGTTCATCAAGTCCATGAAAACTGCAGGGGCATTTGTGACTCCGAAAGGCATAACCAGAAACTCATAGTGGCCATATCGGGTCCTGAATGCCGTCTTCGGAACATCCTCCTTCTTCACCCTCAGCTGATGGTAACCCGACTGCAAATCTAACTTAGAAAATACACGGGCTCCATGAAGCTGATCAAACAAATCATCAATCCTGGGCAAGGGATATTTGTTCTTGATGGTGACCTTGTTCAACTCCCTATAATCAATACAAAGCCTCTTACCACCATCCTTCTTATTTACCAATAGCACTGGAGCTCCCTATGGTGAAGTGCTTGGTCGAATCAATCCCTTGTCTGAATACTCCTGCAGTTGCCTCTTCAAGATCTCCAACTCTGTCGGTGCCATCCTGTACGGAGCCTTGGATATAGGAGCTGCTCCTGGAATTGTATCAATGGAGAACTCAATTATCCTCTCCGGTGGAAGCCCTGAGACCTCAGCAAAGACTTCTGGAAACTCATCCCACACTGGCACTCCCTTCAGAACCTCCGAAGTGGTCATCTGAATCTCCTTCTTAGCAGGCTTCACCTCTCCACTAAACTGGAACTCCGGCTGATGAGGGATTCTGAAATTGATCCTCCTCCCTCTACAGTCGATCACAGCATAGTACTGACTGAGCCAAGTCATGCCTAAGATCACGTCGTACCCTTTGGTGTCTAGTACGAGCATGTCTATGGCCAAGATCTTCCCACAAAGCTCCACTGGACAGTCAGCACAAACTCTAGAAGATACAACTACCCCATTCCCTGTACTTATCTCCCACATGTGGTCTAAAGCCTTAACAGGTATGGAATGAACAGTCACAAAATGGTCGGAGATATAACAGTGGGATGCACCCGAATCGAAGAGAGCGAGAACAGGTATAGAATGAACTCTGATGTTACCTGTAATCACCTCCTTTGAAGCTCCAGCCTCCTCTGCTGTCAGGTTGTAGGCCTGACCTCTACCACGCCCTGCTGCTGTTCTGGCTCCTCTCTGCACTGGGCGAGCAACATGTGGTGGAGGAAGGGGAAGAGCTCTCCTCATCACTGGCCTCTGGTCCCCCTGCCCAACTGGCCCTGGTAGTACCCTCTGCACATTCTGCCCCTGAGGTGCCGACAAGGTTTGGTTAGCAAATCCCATCCTTCTGTGCGGACAGGTCTCCACGGCATGGTCTCGTGCTCCACACACCAAACACCATCCGTTTGCCCTCCGGCAATTCTGCTGAGAGTGTCCTGGTTTCTGGCAAAAGTTGCAGATAAGACCTGGTCGAGCCATCTGGTAAGGAACTGCTCTGAAGGGTTGCCTGGCCTGAACCTTCGCTGCCCTGGACGGTCCTCCTCTACCCACCGGTACAAACGGCCTCTTCATGGCCTGGTCCTTCCTCTGATCTCCTTGCTTCTTCTCAAACCCACGCTCCACCTCTCGAGCGCTGGTGAGAACTTCTGCATAGGTCTTCAGATGATGGGGCATTAGGAACATCTGAATGTCCATTTGCAGACCTTGCTGGAACCGGCTTGCCCTCTTCTCCTCATCGGCTATCATGTACGGGGCGAAGCGACTCAACCTGAGAAATTCTGCAGCATACTCATCTACGGATCTATCCCCCTGTTGAAGCCTGATGAACTGCTCCTCCATGTCCTTCTGAGCAGTGGCGGGAAAGAACCTGCTATAAAAGCTCTTGGAGAACGTATCCCAAGAGATAGGTTTCTCCAAGCGAGCCTCCTCTGCAAGCCACCAAGTCCTGGCTATGTCCTTCAGCTGAATCTTGGCAACCTCCACTTGGCTCTCCTTAGGCACCCTGGCGGCGTTCAGCAGATCGGTGGTGTCTGTTAACCACTGTTCAGCCTCCAATGGCCTCTCGACTCCCGTGAATACGGCCGGCTGTAGCCGTCGGAAGTCTGAGATGTTCCCCGGCTTCTGCTCCTTCGGGGCTGCCAACTCCTGCCTGAGGAGCTCAGTCTGCTGATGCTGATTCTCCATCTGCTGTTGCTGGTTTCCCAGCATAGTCTGAATGATCCTCAGGATATCAGCACCCTCTCCTCCTACGGGTCCATTCGGTACTTGCCCGACATTGTTGCGACCCGAACGTCTCTCCATACCGAAAGGGATAAGATCTGGAATTGGAAACAAAGGGAAGGAGCTTAGGATACGAGGAATGAATCAAGGACGAGGTCAAGAAGGACTAGATAACTTTGTACATTGTAGTTGGCATTAGCAAATTACTAGAATTTGCCACTTGATTGTACTTTTAGGTTTGAGAGCCAGGCTCTGATACCAACCTGTAACGCCCCGATCCCAATGATACGGGGACGTCACTGCGACGCATATACGTAGGTCAGATGGTGCCCCCACGTATATACGCTAAGCATAAGTGCAACAAGTATCAGAGTACAACACACACAGCGTGGTATAATCATATGCCAACTTACAAAATATAAATACAAAGTTGCGCAAGTTATGATAAGCAAAATCACTTTACAAGTGTCCTTTATCACAACCCAAGTCCAAAAAGAACGATATACAATCAAAAATACAAAAGTGCTCACGTAAGGATGGAGATCCGTGAACCAAAAAGAAGTGTCAGGCAGGATAGATCTAGAGCTGGTCAGCCTGCTCTCCTAGGTAAGCCAAGTCCTCTGTGGAAGGCTCCACTTCGTTCCAGGCCTCGAAATCTGAATATGCAAATCCAAAGGGTCAAGACATAATACAACAAATGATAGGTAGCCAAGTGACAAGGGTTATGATCAGGGATAAATGAAGTAATAATAACCAGCAGTGAATATCAAGCGATGCAAATTCTATAAGAGAAAGTCATATGCAATAACTACAGTTAACGTCTTATTATTATTACTTGTCTTACTGTGATATCTAGCTATGTGACCCAGCGTCCCAGAGCACATAGATCCATATCATAGTAAAGCAAGGTGGTTATTGGAAACAGCGGTTGTATCGACGAACTATGTTTACAGTGGGTCCCGTGCATGCCCGGGACCACGGCCCAGTATTGTTCCGTTGCTTGAAGACGGAACCTGCCGCTAGGCTAACAGGAGGGTCTTATGTATGCCCTTGTCATGACAGTAAACAGGAAAGGGAGGAAGCACTCCCCTCGGTCCCCTGGAGTACCGCAGGTAAGACCGGAAAATATAGTGCACAACCTAATACCACTGTAAACACGAACACATATCGATATTCCGCATACTTCCCCCTGTCCCCATGTAAGTTGGTATATTTTATATAAAGGTCGGGTATATCATGCCTGGTGTTTGAGTGATAGCATGAAGGGGAGGTGATATTTCATCTTTAACATTATATGGAATAGCAATATGTAACATGAGTCATGAAGCATAATAAAGCAAGATCCATCAGGTAACAAGTCATGCAGTACAGGTATGAAGCATAAACAAGGCTAAAACAGCATACATACATCAGGGAAATATCAAAAATTAGAAAGGAAAGGAGTCAGAAAATCTGTCCCAGGATTTGACCTAGCGGTCGACCTCCGGTCGACTGCCAGTCGACTGGGATTTACAAAGGCGGTCGAGTGCCGGTCGACTGCCGGTCGACCGTGCAAAGTGCGTGAGCTCCAGGTTTTGGCCGGTCGACTGGCCCACACCTAAATCCTAAGCCGGTCGAGTCAGCGGTCGACTGACAGTCGACTGCCAGCTCAAAGTTGTGCACGTTGTGCATATCGGTAGAGTACCGGTCGACTGCCGGTCGACCGATCCTCTGGAATTTTCTGTTGTTAAGGCAGAAATCAGAATTCTCACATGGGTTGGTTCTAACAGTTTAAAGGTAAGATTTTTGTGGCATTAGAGGACCTGATCTACTACTACAAGTACACCAGAACAGGATCTAGCTTTGGTGTGTGATATATTGACATGAGAGGTTGGATTTGAGCTTAGATGACCTAAAAATTGGATTTTTATGTTATAAGTGTACATGGATCTCTACCCTAAGCAGGTGGAGTGTTAACTAGGTCTTGGTGAGTAAGAAACTCACCAGGATAGGTTGGACTTGCGTCAGATCCAAGGATGGAGATGATTGCTTCACTCCACACTTGTTGTTGAAGCTTGAGGTTGAAGAACTTGTTCTTGGAGTTGCCTTGGGAAGAGATGGTTGAAATTGAGCTCCCTTGATGAAGCCCTAGTGATCTTGAGGTGGAGATGAAGAGGTTGGGTGTTCACTTGGAGCTAGGGTTTGTGAGGAAGAAGGAGATCTTGGAGAGTTTCTTCTCTTGTGAAGAAATGAAGGAGAAAGGGGAAATTTGCAAATGGATTGAATTTATAGTTTTGGGATCTTTGCAAAGAGGTTGGGATTATGATGGAAGTGGAGGGTTTTCTTGCAAAAATGTGGGGGTGAGGTGTCCCCTCTTGGACACATGGCCGGCCATGGGGAGGAGAGAGAGTTAGTGGGGTTAGGTGAAGTGTGAGTGGGAAATGAGGTGGCACATGAGGTGGAAAAGGAATTTTGCAAATTTTGGAAAAATGTCCGAAATTCAAGTATCTCGGATTGGTCTGAAAATTTTACCAAAAATCAAGAAAAATATTTGAAGACTCATGGTGAAATCCGTTTGAAGAAATACTGTATAGATTTTTAATTAAAAATCCCGGAATCAGTTATTTACCGACTCCGAAAGAATTTTCATAAATTTATAAAATTCTCAGAAAAAGAGTATAAGCAGGAAATATGATTCTAAGCAATAAAGTCTAAAGGACTTTCTAAAATTTCCTAACAGTTTGGAAGATAAAAATTCGGAAATCGGTCAGCGATACTGGCCGACACCGGTCTTGAAGAAATTCATTTTAATTCCAGAAAATTCCAGAAAATCACATAAAATCTAAAATATTGGAATATGATATTTGAAATTAAAATCGGTCAAATACGGAAGGTACATCGGAAAATACGGTCAAAGGACTGAATACGTAACTAGGCACGTATTCCGGGAGAGGGGTATTACAGTATCGGTATACTCGCACTCGGATTGGTGCGGTCGCCCCGATCAACTACAGTGCCCTAACTCGGGGCATTAAAGTAAATGAATCACATTCCGTCGTTGCAGAATCGCAGGCCTCGAACTCTTCCATAGAGAAGGAAGCCTTCGCGTACATGACAAGCCACCTGGAAGACGGAGATGAAACGATCCAGTCTGACACAGGTCCTTGATCAAACACTTAAATACTCTCTGGGATATTCGCTTCGAACAACGCGAACCACCCACAGAAGATAAGGTCATCCAAATTAATCTGGAAGATGAGGCTAATCCTAAGCCCATCTTTATAAGCGAAAGCCTATCATCCTCCGAGAAAGAAGATTTAATATCTCTTGTGCGGGAGTATATAGATGTTTTCGCTTGGAATTACGAGGACATGTCTGGGCTTGATCCTCGAGTGGTTATGCATCGCCTTAACATTAATTCAGACATAAAGCCAGTCAAACAACAACAGTGACGGTTTCATCCAGAAATAATGGAAGCAATCCAGTCAGAAATCAAGAAGCTTATAGACTCTGGCTTCATTAGGGAGGAGCAACACCCTGATTGGGTAGCCAATATCGTTCCCGTTACCAAGAAAAACGGAAATATCTGAATTTGCATTGATTTTCGTAATTTAAATGAGGCTTGTCCCAAAGATGAATTCCCTCTCCCAATCACGGATGTCATGATTGACAATACGTGCGGGTTTGAACGAATGTCTTTCATAGATGGATTCTCAGGATACAATCAAATCAAATTGTACCCTGATGATGAAAAGCATTCTTCTTTCAGGACACCACTAGGAGTATATTGCTATATTGTCATGCCCTTCGACTGAAAAACACGGGGGCAACATATCAGAGAGCTATGAATGTAGTTTTCCACGAACACATGCGTAAAACAGTGGAATGCTACGTCAATAACATTGCAGTGAAAAGCCGCGCCAAGGCCGACCACATAGCAGACCTGAAGACAGTCTTTGAAATCATGCGAGAACATCAGTTGAAGATGAACCCCACCAAATCTTTCTTGGGGGTAGCCAGCAGTAAATTCCTAGGGTTTGTGGTGACATCCAAAGGAATTCACTTAGACCCGGAAAAAGTCCGCGCTGTCAAGGAGTGCAACCTCCAAGGAATCTCAGGGAGCTTAGAGGATTGCAAGGGCGACTAGCATACATCCAGAGGTTTATCTCGAATCTCTCCGGAAGATGCTAACCCTTTACCAAATTGATGAAAAAGGGTGTCTCATTCATTTGGGATGATGCTTGCCAGTAAGCGTTTGAGGAAATCAAACGATATCTAACGCAACCACCTGTCCTTACAGCTCCGATTTCAGGAAAACCTTTCTTGCTATATGTCCGAGCGATGGATCATTCTTAGGAGCTTTACTAGCCCAGAATAATGATCAGGGACATGAGCAGGCAATCTACTATCTGAGCAGAATTATGATCGGAGCCGAACATCAGTACAACCCGATCGAAAAAGGATGTTTGGCGTTGGTGTTCGCTGTCCAGAAAATGCGACACTACTTGTGGGCCAGACTATAAATTTTATATCAAAAGTCAACCCTTTGAGGTTGCTCATGACGAAGCCATCGTCACTAAATGGTCGACTGGGAAAATGGGCCATACTGCTATCCCAATATGAGATGCGCTTTCTACCACAAAAAGCCGTGAAGGGAAAAGCGGTGGCAGATTTCCTGGCTGAGCATCTAGATCCGAGAGCAACCGAACTTTACGAAGATTTCCCAGACGAAGTCGCTGAAGTTTGTCTGACCCAGACAGCTTTTGAAAAACAGGTGTGACAACTCTTCTTCGACTGTGCATTAAGGACAAGTCCGCAAGTGCATGTCATAGCAAGAGTGGGGGTAGTACTGGTCTCCCTACAGAACTATGTGATCCCTCGAGCTTTCTCATTAACCGAGCCCTGTTCCAACAATGTAGCGGAATACAATGCCCTCTTGATTGGAATGCAAATCGCCGATGAGATTGGCGTTAAAAATCTCGAAGCATACGGTGACTCCAAACTTATCGTTAACCAAGTTCGTGGGGAGTACGAAGTCAGACATGAAGACTTAGTACCCTATTACAACGCAACTATCTTTATGGCCGAGAGGTTTGGAAACTTTTACAGCGACCATGTGTCACGCCAGCAAAATGCGCATGCAGATGCACTGGCATCTCTCGCTGCCTCATTAGTCCTTCCGGCTGGAGTAATGGAGAAAGTACTTGTTTACAGCCACGACCTGTATTGCCCAAGAATCGCTTCTGAAGATCACCAAAAGCCGATAGGAGACTGTCAAGGCAAAGAAGCTTTAGAGACTTCAACGGGTCCAGAACTCAAGGATTGGCGATTCCTGTACATCGACTATGCCTTGTACGGAATCTTGTCTGATGATCCCAAAGAAGCGGCTGCCATTAGAAGGAAAGCCCTCAAATTCTACTATAATGCGATCACGTGAACACTGTATCGCCGATCGCATAACGAAATCCTCCTCCGCTGTCTGTCGCAAAAGGAGGCACAAGAAGTACTCGAAGAAGCGCATGATGGCATGTGTAGAGCTCATCAGCCTGGGCCGAAGCTTGGGGATCGACTCCGAAGACTAGGATATTATTGGCCTAAGATGATCCCGGACGCCATCACTTACGCCAAACGATGTCACGCCTG
This sequence comes from Agave tequilana, assembly GCA_038442645.1. Classification (NCBI taxonomy): domain Eukaryota; kingdom Viridiplantae; phylum Streptophyta; class Magnoliopsida; order Asparagales; family Asparagaceae; genus Agave; species Agave tequilana. The sequence continues at coordinate 22,025 of JAVJIF010033766.1, forward strand.
CCAAGTCCATGGTGATTTCATTCATCAAGCACCAGGATATCTTCGCTCTACAACCTCTACCTGGCCGTTTGAGATGTGGGGGATGGATGTAGGGCATGTTTGTTTCGCCGCAAAACGTCGCAAGTCGTAAGTCGTAAAATGAGAATGGAAAATGTGAACTGTAGCAGAGAAAGTATATTGTGTTTTACGGTGTTTGGCTGATAAAGTGAAAGTGTAAATGAGAAAGTATATTGTGTTTTACGGTGTTTGGTTGGTAATGTAAAAGTGTAAGTGAAAAAGTTAACCACAAAATTTACTGTAGCAGTGATTTAAATATTATAAATACTATTAAATTAAATCTACTATTGCAAATTAAATTGTATTAATAAATTTGAGATAAAATATTACTAATCTTAATATTTTAGTTATAACAATAATATTAATAAAATATTAGTATAATTAGTAAAATATTACTAAAATATTAACTAAATAAATAATATAAATTTTAAGAAAATCTAAAGAACATTAATAAAATTTTAAGAATACTAATAAAACTTAAATATTAAAAATCTTAAGAAAAATAATAAAATATAGTTAAAATATTATAATATTAAAAAATACTTGAAAATTATTATAATATTAAATTTTATTATAATATTATTGTAATATTAAAAAATATAAAATTAACAAAGTAAAATATAATTATAATTTAATAATAAATTATTATTATAATATTATTATAATGAATTATTATAATATAAACACAATAAAATATTAATATAATAATAAAGTATATTTTAATATTAATAAAGTTATTATTTATATTAAAAAATATATAATTACATATATAGTAATTTTATATTAAATTATTATATTGTTATATTGATAAAATATTAACTCTAAATAAAATAATAAAAATATTGGTATAAGTATTAATAAAATAATAAAGTATTAAATAACAATATTAAATAAAAAAATATTAAATTAAGTTAGTAAAATATTAAATATTAAAACAATATTAAAAATAATAAAAACTAGAGATTAAAAATATAAAATAATTAAATAATTAAATAAAAATTAACACTATTAAAATATTAAATATTTAATAATATTAAATTATATATTGATTATCAAGTAACTGCTTTGAACTCTAAGTGTATTACAAGTGGGATTTACATGACCACAAAATTTACTGTAGCAATTGCAAGTGGGAAAATGTGAGTGTAAAAGTGAGATTTACATGACCATAAGTTTAACTGTAGCAACTGTAAGTGGTAAAATGAGAGTTGTATTTTGCAATTTGTTTTTCAGCGAAACAAACGGCGGAAAATGGAAAAGAAGTTTTACGACTTACGATTTGCGGGGTTTTGCGGCGAAACAAACACGCCCGTAGTCGGCCCAATCAGTCCACCATCATCCAAAGGACATCGGTTCATCTTAGCTATAACCGATTACTTCTCTAAATGGGCTGAAACTATTCCTTTGAGGGAGGTAAAGGCATCTGATGTGATCAAATTTGTTAAACATCACTTCATCTACCATTTTGGTGTGCCACGACGAATTGTCCATGACAATGGGTCCCAGTTCGTCAGTCAGGCTTTTCAGAGGTTTGCAATAAGTTCAGAATTCAGAGTGTGTCCTCGATGTCATATTACCTAGCCGCTAACGGCCTTGCAGACGCTTTCAACGAGACTATTGGAAAACTTCTCAAGAAATTCGTCTCGAAAAGCCAACGTGACTGGACGACAGGTTAGGTGAATGCTTATGAGCTTATCGCACAACGGTCCGAACCCCAACGAAAGCTACACCATTCTCTTTGGTATATGGGAGTGAAGCTGTACTCCCGCTAGAAATCCAAATCCCATCTCTACATGTCGCCTTGACGGCAGAGATGACGAATGAGGAGAAGCATCGATTGCGACTCCAAGAGCTGGAGGCTTTAGATGATAAACGCCTGCAAGCTTAACAGCAAATCGAGCTCTAGCAAGCTTGAATTACCAGAGCCTTCAACAAGAAAGTTAAGGAGCGAACTTTCAAGAAAGGTGACCTTGTCTTAGCTGTCAGAAGACCTATGGTAATGACACATAAGACAAAAGGAAAATTCTAGCCCAAATAGGAAGGACCGTTTGTAGTAGAGTTGGTCTACTCAAATGGAGCATATCGCCTCATAATCTCAGATGGTGATACACTTATGATGTCAATCAATGACAAATTCTTAAAGAAATACTATCCTTGATAGCACTCTTCTCCCGATCAGGTTAATACTACACCTCTGACCGAAGCTCTAGATCCAAGATCAACGCCAAGGAAATCTTTCTTCCTCTACTGGATCACATCACGGTTAATCAGCATCAAGCTAATCAAGCGCTGGTTACATCATGATGCATGATGCAAATATTGAAGAAGGAACAAAATGCAAAACTTCAGTTTTAGTTTCAGTTTTAGTTTAGTTACTCTTCTACTGACATCCGACGACTCCAATGGTTAAGGATAGAGGAAAATGTTGGCTTTCAAGTCCAACATAAGTTTTCGACAACTCATCATGCTGAGGGGAATAGCATGGCTAGCCCAACTCAAATGGTAGTTGGTAAAGGTACACCAAATCCGTTGACAGCTGAGGGTTTGCTAAAAATCCTAATGGACTTGGTCCCATCCTCTCCTCCAAAATCTCTTATCAATTCTCACCTACAGAATGGTAGGCCACAAAAATACCTGTGTTCATCTTCCTAATGAAATGAACTAGGACTTGTCAAGTTAATATTAAACCTCTGACAAACCAGATTTTTCAATCCCCAGTTGATTCAGTCAAGTTAATCATAAACCTCTGACAACAAAACTCATTAGTTAGAAATCATCGCTGTTAAGTTTAATACTACACCTCTAACGACAAATTTCTCATGTCTCAGGAAATCAACGATTGTCACGTTCAGTGTTCTAAATATCCCTGATATAACCCGATATTGCGCCGATATTGCATTTACGGTACCTAGCCGCAATGATTTGGCACATCCAAACCGATATAGCATTTTTTCATCCAAAATCACCGATAAATAGGCATGAACCCGATATATCGGCCGCAATTTCGGCGATTTTGGACCCGATATAGCGTTTTACACCCAATTTTTAGGTTAGGTATTTGGGTAATTCGAGTGATGTGGCAATGTGGAATTTTTGAAGATTATACACTTGGCTAGTGATTATGAATTCATAGGCTTAATGCAAGTTATCGAGTTAAGTACATCTTAAACATATAAGTATGATGTTTTATGTAGCCTCATATAATTTATGCATATATTTTCTTATTGAGATGCGATTTAAGACAATAAGATATGTATATTTACAGTCCGATTTTGACATCCGATTTTTGAAAATATCCCCGATATATCCCTGATATATCCCCATCCCCGATAAATTTTCTCGGCCGATGAGCCACTGTGGCCGCCATTCAGAACACTGGTCACGTTAATATTAAACATCTGACAGTTCATTTTACTTTCCATCCAAAATCCCCTACCAATTCTCTTCCATAGAAGGGTAGGTCCACAAATGCAATCATTGCTATGTTAACACTATACCTATGAAAATGAAAAATTCCAATTCTCCCCAACGAGTGCAAACTTCACTTGTCTCTCCTCTAGATGGAGTCACAAGTCTTTAAATCCTTGTCAAGTTAAAATTGCACCTCTGACACCCCAAACTTCACTTGTCAATTCTCATCAATAGAATGATAAGTTCTCAAAATTGCTCATATCGCAAATCAACCACTGTAAAGTTAACACTACACCTCTGAGACCCCAAACTTCACTTGTCAATTCTCATCAATAGAATGACAAGTCCTCAAAATTGCTCATATCGCAAATCAACTACTGTCAGGTTAACATCACACCTCTGACAAATTACTGTTAAGTTTAACACTACACCTCTAACAATGATTAAGTTACTGCCAAGTTCAAAATTAAACCTCTGACAGTTACTTTTCCTCAGGCTTCCATATCGAAAGCTGAGATGAGCGACGCTAAGTTTAACATCATACCTCTAGCGTGTAGTTCATTGCTAAGTTCAACAATATACCTATGGCAATGACTTTCGCTCGAACTTCCCTATCAAAGTCGAGATGACCAATGCTAAGTTCAAAATTACACTTCTAGCATTACCTTCACTGTCAAGTTTACATTACACCTATGACAGTGATGATTTTAGTCTTCTCAAATGAAACTGAAATTCCCGTTGAGTCAAGTTAATATTACACCTCTGACCCACATTCCTGTCAAGTTAATATCACACCTCTGACAGTAATCTTGAATTCCCGAAATGGAATTTTCCCAACTTTAACTTGTTAAGTTAATTATCACATTTCTAGCAAGTCAACAGTTTATACTTCTATGTGTCTGATTTTCAAAAAAAAAGAATTTCAAGATATATAAGAAAACAAAAAAAAAGTGTCACTTTTATTAATATTCAAAATATGAAAGTGATACAAGACGCTCTCATATACAAATAAGATTGATTGTTACAGTAAAGGAGTACAAAGAAGTCTCTCTCTCAGCGAAAGGCTGCACTCACTCCTCAAGATACCTACATTCCAAATACAAGATGTTTGAAAGAGCGCCGAAGAAGGTTCTTCTCTTCTCCACTGAATCGTGTCACGGTTGATCAGTGTTGAGATGATCGGATGCTGGTCACATCATGATGCATGATGTAAACATTGAAGAAGCTCACCGCTCGTCGAAAATAATGGTGTTTCTCGAGGTCAAAATGCAGAAGAACATTCTGATTTCACTCGACCAACTGGCGTGGGCTGTAATCCTTCGTTGATGAACATCTCCACCACCAGAAAGTCGCCTAATGAGCATGGGTTTTTCCTCGATGTCACTTTTGGCAGTAGGATTGGTGAAGGAAGGATCCGAGACCTTACAGGTGACGTCCTCTTTCCCGTGACTTGCAAGAGGACTATACCCACCACCATACCTACTGTGACCATGACAAACCCTTGGCATTGCTGGTGCGTCATGTCCAATAAGGCCTTGACAGATGTCATTAACCGCGCGAATCCTCCTCGCCCATGACAAGAGCTTTGATTCCCCGGGTGCTCGCCAATCGAACAAGCTTGCTGGACGAAATATTCTCCCAAGAGCCCAGTGAAGATGCGGAAGACTGACTGAAGCTGCCAGAACCTGCAAGAAGCAAGAAACCAAAGAGTTAAAATTCTGTTAAGACAGAAAGGTAAAAGCTGAAGGACAGACGCAATTGAAGTTGTGAACTTCAAACGCGGAGTTGACCAGTGCAGATCTGAACACAGTCTGGTTTGAGACCCGGCGTCCGAGATAAAAGACGCGAGGTAACCCAACCGCAGAGGTCGCCGCACCCGCGTTTGAAAAACAGGGGTTGCTACATCTAAAGTCCAGAGATCTCGAAAGAATTAAAATTCTTTAAGTCAAGAAGCTCAAATGCGGGCTTCGTATACAAAGCTCGCGTCTCAAGATCCAAGTATAGAGTTCATCACACTCGCACTCAAAGGATTTTTGAGTTAGAGTTCAAAGTCAGTCAACTCGCGCTTCATCAAGAAGTCTAAAAGACGCGACTTCCGAATACGGGCGCATCAGTCAGATTTCAAGAGAAGATCAAGAGATCGAACCTCTTTAAGGGATAAGAAAACAGAAACTCAGTGGGACTGAGTATTTCATGGCGACAAGTGGTTCTTACTCGGGGAAGAACTCTCTAGAAGTTGAACTTTATGCATCAAGGCGCGGTCGGTAAAATCACTTAAGGCGATGCTTTTTGATTTTGAAATCACTTGACAGTGATAATCTTTGGAAAGATTAAAGGAAAGCATGGAAGCTTTGAGTTCTTGCTGTTCATTGGAACATATCCCCTTAAAGGAAAGAAGGACAAATCAAGACGAAGACCCTCAGAGCGCATGCTCTCAAAGGGAAACAACCTAGATAATGGGTTGTTAAGGGGATGAGTTCTATTTATAGGCAAGCCATAAGGCTTACACTTAATGGCGTAAAAATCAAAGCCATCAGCCTTAATTCCTGCACGAACATCAAAGTCCAATAAGGAACTGACGCGTGGATTGTCACTTCGGGAAACATCGAAAAACACAAGTCCCCAATCGTCAACGCCGACTTGGCATTTAAAGATCTAACAAGATCTTTAAGGCGGGATGCATGTGACGCTTAAGGAGGCTGCGTCGGGCGCAGGCTCAGAGGTCACGTCCTTTCATAAACCCGAGGGCTGCGTTCCTTTCATTTCTATTGAAGAAGCTACAACCGCGTCTCCTGAAATGGTTCAGAGCTGCGTCTCCTCCACAAGCTGGGTCCACCATCCACTACTATTAGGAGTTGCGTCTTGAGTTCACACCAATTCACAAGAATCAAAGGCTGCATCTTGAAGCCCGCATCCTTTCATGAACCCGGGCTGTGTCTCCTTTATCGCCTTCTCAAGGGACCAGAGTCGCCTCTCTATTGAGTCAGAGCCCTGTCCTCATCAACCAGCTCAGCCCCGCGCGTTAGTCCTGAGGAGCCCAAAACCGCGTCTCCACTGCGTCCTGAAGTCCGCATCCTGATAGAATTAAGGGCTGCGTCCATGGACCTGCGTCCTTTCATAAGCATGAAAGCCCGTCCCCTTTATTAAAAAACGCAAATTCGCGTCTCAGAATCGTGCCTTTTGTTTTTAAGCCTGGGCCGTATCCTTAACAAAAAGGAAGGTTCGTGCGTCTTCCTTGATGAACCTGAACTGCGTCTCTATTAACGAGTCAGAGTCGCGTCTCCCAAAATCGTGTCTCCATTGCAGATGAGAGCCGCGTCTCGCTCAAGAATTCAGTACAGTCTGAGTTTATTATTCATGGTTGTACCCTATCTAAACAACTAAGAACTGTGTTTCCACAAATAGTCAAAGAGTACAACTATGAAAGCTGAGTTCATCCAGACATCAAAGAGTCCGAAAAGATAAAGGCGAGATAAAAATTGGACAATTTTTATTATTTGACTTGAAAATAATAAAAAGTAATACAAACTCTCTTATTTAATAAAAAGAGTGTTACAAAAAGGAGAAGGCTAATAGTCCTGATTCCCTAAAGAACGGATTTGTTCCCGGGGGCGATGCATCTCGAGCTGACGCGCCCTTTCAGCTTCTATCAGAGTTTGAACTCGCAACTCTTCCTCGGACAAAAATCTCTTTGTAGCCAGTTGCGCCTGAAGAGACTCCAACTTGGAGGAATGAACAGTAAGGCTTTTTTGAACCTGTGTCCTGGCAGTTTCCAGCTCTTCTAGCCTTTTTCTAGCAGCAACAAGTTTTTGCTCATTGGCCTCAATCAAGGCTTGCGCCCTGGCAATAGTAATCCAGTTGTGGTGATAACTTGCTCTGCACTCTGGATGACGATTTCATATTCCTTTGAATCGCCAATCAGTCTTTGGTTGTCAGCTTGGAAGCGCTGAAGATGGCGGGCTTCTTCAGCCATTTGCTCCTCTATCTCTTTTCGCTCATGTTCTTGAGCGGCAAGAAGCTTACTCAGTACCGACCGAGTCTCATCCATTGAGCCAGCATTCTCCAGAGTCTTGAGCTCCTTTAGATGGCCCCCAGCTGTTCAACCAGCATCAGTCATGCCCTAGCTTGCGAAGGACTTCCAGTGTGACCGATGTTCTCGATCTGATTTTCAAGAAATATCGGGGCAAATTCGAAAGAACTGCCCCCGGAAAGGATCAGATCAATACAGGACCTCATGGAAGCAAAAAATTGTTGCACCATTTGACGTGCTAGCTCTTCCATGATGTCATTAGCTGGAGATAACCTTGTTGATGTACTCCCGGACCCCCTTTCCATGACAGGATGAGAGACGGGAACCAGTTCAACTTGCTCAGGGGTGAGGCCGACAATAGGTTCGTCAGATACTGAGGTAGTCATCAATATCTCCGGGATAGTTATTGTTGTGGCAGCTTCCACTACAAGAGAAGCAACAGCAAACTCTACGGCACTGGGTTCCCCGGCCGAAGTTTGAACCGTGCTATCTTCTGCGCCAATGCTTGCCGCAGGATCCTCTACTTGGGCTAACCCAGTGCTCTCTGCAAACCACAACGTTAAATGTTAGTGGTAATGATGAGAGTATCCAACACGTCAATATTCTCTTACCAAGTTGAGGATCTGAAGATGGCAAATCCCAGAATAAGCCACTTGGGGATGAGGGCCCCCCGACCTCGCGGTTGCACCCTCATGAGACATCCCGGTAGTGGGAGTCTCAAGGCCCTCCTGCTGGGCCAGCTCTTGGATCATCTCCTCAATATGAGAAGAAATTGTGGCTTCACTACCGACAGCCTACTCTGTAGAAGAAAGTCAGAAGAAAATGTTAGAACTCATTCCTAACTTGATGGTGAACCAGTTCAGGAAGACAAAGAAAATACCTTCAGTAGTAGCAATCCTTGCTACGGCGAAGCCATCACAGGGTCGTATCCCTGTATCTCTTCCTCTAAGATGTGCGAGAATTTGCTTGTGATAGGAAGAGCGGGTTCGTCGCCAAAATCGACCTTCTTGCCTGAATAATATTCATGTTCTTCGGACGAGGAAGACGACAACTCAACACAGGAGGTCTCAGCGATCGAAGCTTTACCGCTAAGGACCCCAGTAGTAGGGCTGGGATCGATAATCCGTGAGGTGGGCATCAATACACTGGGAGACCCAGGCTGTTGCATCTCCACCCTTCTCTCATGAACTGAAGAAGGCTCATGCTGAGTTGACTCCTAGAATCTCAACGTCATCTCCCCACCAAGTCTACTTCGGGTCACTCGACCTCTTCAGCCATGACAGGTTCACCCGCCAGCTCCCCCTCTTCTAAGATCACGGGACCCCTGCTGCGCAGACCGCGGGAGCGAAGGATGGGGCCTTCCTCCTCCTCTTCTTCCTTCCCCTGCTCTTCAATACCAAGAGGAACTACTTTGGGCATCGAAGCTTCAGCCTCCAATTCCCTCCTAGCCTTCTTTGGGTGTGATTGTTATACATATTTGCATATTTTACCACTTCCATACCATGCATATTGTATATAAAAATGTGATTTTTAATCCTTTTCTCTCTATTTTTGCAGGTCCACAACTTAAAAGAGAAAAAGCCCAAAAATCTCTTTAAATTAAGCAATAATTAAAGAGATTAATTCAAAGCCCAAAAGAGCCTAAGATTTGAATCTAGAATCAGGAGAGATCCGCGCGCCAACTCGATCTTCCAGAAGGCCACGTGGATAACAACCTCGCAACAAACTCACAACAGAAAATCTGGCCTCAACGGCCCAGAATTTGCCGCCAAATCCAGGCTTTTCCCACGTATCTGCGGCAGTTAGGAGTCTGTTGGAGCCCAGATTTTGCGCCAACGGCCAGGGCTCTAGATCCTTCTCACTGAGGGCTATAAATAGAGGACCAGGGTCTGCACGAGAGAACAGAGAAGAGAGAGGAGAGAACTAGGGAAACTCTTGTATTTTGTTTTAGTCTTCTCCTAGGTTTTTAGTCTCCATCCTCTTCCTCCTAGAGATTTTGTCAAAGAGAGAGAGTGAGTGCTGTTGAAAGCTTGTAATCAAGGAGGTGACATCACTTGTAACAAGGGTTAATCAAAGCTTCGTCTTCTCTTTGCAATCCCTAGTACGTTTTACTTTGCATTGCTTTACTTACTTTGCTTTCTTGCATTTTCATTGCTTTACTTCTCTTTGCTTTACATCATGAAGTGTTGCTTTGTTACTTGTGTAATGGATAGCTAAATTTCTATTGCATGGCTAGCTAACAACTTACATAGCTAACTTCTATCTCTTTGAAGGATTGCTTATCTTTATACTTGCATTGTGAGAGTTTCTTTTACTTACCAAGGAAGTAGAGTTGCTTTCCCTTGGTGAATGCTTGTACATACTCCATATAACTCATGTGTGCCTCATTTAGAGCCTTGTCTAGAACAAGAGCCTTGATGGAACATGGAGATGGATCACCAAACATATGCTACTTGTAGAACAACTTCTTTACTTCAAGCTAATTTGTTGTTATGTCTTGAATGTTTAAATGAATGTTGATTCTTCTAACTTAGCATCCCTTGAGTACCAATCCTAGAGTTCATCATTGAAAATCTATCTAGAGAGCCAATGAATCAATATGAGGCTTCAAGCTAAGAACAAGAGAACACTCATCTTCAAAACGGTAAAGTACTTGAACAAACAAGCAAAGTAATCTCTATTTGCCAATGAATCAACATGAGGCAATCAAGCATCACCATTGAGTATAGTAAGTTAGCGAAGTAAAGTTAGCTAGCCATGTACTTTCTCATCTAAAGTCTTCCAAACATTTTCTTTACTAGCTTCTTTTCTCTTAGCAATACACTTTACTAAAGTTCTTTTGATTTCTTTTCCATCATGCAAAAATCAACCACTTCTTCTATTTTTTTTTTCCATGTTTCTTGCATTTGTGTAAATAACAAAGAAGAATCTTCGTTTTCATTTCTTCACTCCGAACCGTAAAACTTCCAACGTGAGCTCTCCTCGAGGATCGACCCGGTATAGCCATTGCTATAGCGGAGATTGGAAAGGATATATTAACCATCTTAAATACATTGTGAAGTGATCCAAGCACCGAGGTTGACTCTAAACTTTTCCTCTTTCATTGAATATTTGTGCAATAACTTCACACTATCCTTCCCTAATCAAATTTTTGGCGCCGTTGCCGGGGAGAGCAACGGTTTTTGATTTCAAGTGAAGAACTAAACGAATCTTCTTCTCTGTTGCAGGTTACAGGTTGAAGAGACAAGAAAATTTGCATTGCAGAAACATATAAGTGGACCTGGGCCTCAGCTCTCGAAAGCAGAGACCAGGATCCCTCTGAATTGCAGCAAATTCTGGGTTTTTGTCGCAGAATTGCGGCAAGGAGGAGTTGACTACTGACCACTTTTCTGCAGGGCTTGCTTCTCTGCAAAATACAGCTGCTGCAATACATAAAATCTTGTATGCTTCACCTTATATCTGCTAATCAACAGTAAAAAAATTTTGTTGCAAAGTTAAAAAATTGTTTAGACATTTGCATTCTAGGCACGTGTCTTTCAATTCCTTTACATTTACTGTTGAAGAGTGTTGGAGGCAAGGTACGTAAGCATAGCATATAGACTAGGACTCACTCTTTGTTTGATTTAATTAAGCTTTGAGTGAACCTTGTTTGTTATATCGTACACTTGCACAAATCAACTTTAAGGGCATTACCCATAAAAAAGATAAGGTGGGGATTTTATCACCCTTTCCTTAGCCCACAAATCATTTCCCAAGCACTCACAATCCTAAGCTTCTAAATAAAAATTGCTAGACGCTGGCCCTAGGGACATCCGGACTCACTTAGGAGATTATCCTAAGGGGGAAAAGTGTTGGAAAGTGACTTTTGTAAAATCAGTGTCTAGGAAAGGGGTTGAGGGCCGAAAGCCCGAAGGTTGCTGGTTACTTAATTAAGGAACGTCTCTGACGGAAAACCTCCCACCAACCTTGACCTTCCCTGGCTGATTTGCTTATAGTCAAAGTTTACACCAAACCTCCTGTGGACGATCTAAAGTTAGGAGTCGTCTAGGTCCAGGAAACCTAGAAAGCTTGGATTGATTTTTTCATTTTTCTTGATTGTTATTTTTCATTTTCCGCCTGTGTGATCGGTGCACGTTGATTGTGTAATTGTATGCAAGAGTGGTATCGAGATCCGAATTCTGCTAGGCTTGTGAGAGTTTCTACACTAGCACATACACCTCCACTCGACACAATTCCAGTCATGACCAACAACGTTTCGTTGCAAGACAAGTTCTATCCTATTCGCACATCACTTCCATCTTGCATTCTCCTCCCAAACACAAATGGAAGTAACTTTGAGTTAAAGCCCCAGTTCATAAACACACTTCCACGATTCCATGGCCTTGAATCTGAGGATGCGTACTTCTTCATCCGAGAGTTTGAAGAAGTATGCCTTATGATGAGAATTTCCCAGTTAACCGAAGATGCTGTCAGACTTAGGTTTATACCTTTTGCACTTAAGGATATTGCTAAGAAGTGGCTTTATAATCTCCCAGTCAGCTCAATTTCTTCATGGGATGATTTCGTTAAGGTCTTTCTTAAAAAGTTTTATCCTATCCATAAGACAGCCCTTATGAGGAAAAATATAATGCAATTCAAACAAGAAGCCAATGAACCATTCTGGAAGTACTTTGAGCGTTTTAAAGACCTAATAGCCCTGTGTCCCCATCACGGTATAGAAAAATGGCGCCAGTGCCAAATTATCTATGATGGGCTTGATTATCAGACTAAGACGCTCCTTGAAACCATGTGTCAAGGAGAATTCTTAAAGAAGGATGAAGATCAGGGTTGGGATCTTTTTGAAGCCCTAGCTGAAAAGACAGTCCAGTGGGAGTCATGTACTGAGAAACCCACACCCACAACTTCCAGAACAGGTTTACACTCCATAGAATCCTCAATAGCTGCAGAAGCTAAAATAACCCAATTGATGAAGAGGATTGAGTTGCTAAAGTCTAGGGAAAATTCTGCTGTTAATCAGGTCAACCTAACACCTGTGGTTAATCCGGGTTGTACCTACTGCCATGATCTGAATCATCTGTTTGAGGAGTGTCCAGTATATCAAACTCAAATGTTTCAGGAGAGTACGAATGCCGCATACACCAGACCCACTTACAATCCTTACTCCAAGACTTACAATCCGGGATGGCGTAACCATCCAAACTTTTCTTGGAGTCAGTCTGGTCCTGAGCAGCCGAGACAACCATTTCCACAACAATACCCTGCTCAGTCTCATCCACCAACTTACCACCAGAACCCACCAAATATCCATTCATACCAAAGTCCATCAAGATTCCAGTCATACCAAAATCCTGTGCCTTACCAAGCAAATTTTCAGCCCCAGTATCAACATCATCCACCACCCAATCCTTCAGATAAGAGAATTTCTGATTTGGAGAAAATGATAGAGACCTTATCTAAGACCCAAGCTTCAATGATGAACAATCAGCAGCAGGACATGAACAAATTGCAAATCCAGATAGGGCAGTTGGCTAATTCTCTGGCTGAAAGACAAAAAGGAATGTTACCTAGCCAACCAGTGCCCAATCCCAAAACTCATTTTCCCCTGCACGAAGTTGAAGACTTGGGCCCCAGCCAATGCCAAGCCATTCAAATCCTTAGATCTGGGAAACATGTAGATAATAAGGTTTCAACTCAGTCTCCCAAATCTGTGTCACCGCCTTCTGTTCCAATCCAACCCATGCAAGATAGTCCTTCTTCAAGCACACAACCATCCACTTCCCAGTCTAAAGGAAAAGAGAAAGTTGATGAGCAAACATACAAGCTTGTTGTCCCATTCCCAAATAGGCTCACAAATCATAAGATGAATGCTCACATGGAGAAGATAAGAGAGATATTCAACCAAGTTCAAATCAATGTCCCTCTCCTTGATGCTATTCAACAAGTCCCATCCTACGCCAAGTTTCTAAAAGAAATGTGTACCAAAAAGAGAAAAGCAAATGTCCCTAAAAAGTCTTCTTGGCTTCCAACATAAGTGAACTGCTCAATGGTCCAATCCCTGTGAAATACAAAGATCCAGGGAGCCCAACCATTTCTTGCATCATAGGGCAGACCACCATAAATAGGGCTTTGCTTGACTTGGGCGCGAGCATCAATCTTCTCCTATTTTTCGTGTATCAGCAATTAGGGTTAGGCAACCTTCGCCCGACCCAAATGACGATACAGTTGGCTGACCGCTCTGTAAAGATTCCCAAGGGGGAAATTACAGATGTGTTAATACGGGTCGGGGAATTCATTTACCCCGTAGACTTTGTTGTTCTTGAAACACAACCCGTACAAAATCACAGAGCACAGACACCTGTCATTCTCGGACGACCTTTCTTAGCCACCGCAAATGCAATCATCAACTGTAGAAATGGATCGATGCGGCTAACTTTCGGAGATATGACAAAAGAGGTGAATGTTTTCCATCTGGGAAAGCAGCCAAGGGATTTGGACAATGACTCTTTCAAAGTGAACTTGATAGAGGGATTAACTAGTGAACATGTTGAGGAGGTTGAGTATGAGTCTGAAGAGGAATTTGAGTTGGAGTCTGATGACTTCAACCTTGATCAGATTGTTGAATCAAATGTTGAAAGGACCAATAATTCGATCCCTATTCTTCCCTTGAACTATGAACAACCAGTGATAGATCCTATCCCTTCTTCTGAGCTTAAGATTCTTTCCGACCATCTCAAGTACAAATACTTGGATGAGAAGGAATCCTTTCCTGTAATAATTGCATCCAATCTCACTGAACAACAAGAAGAGGATCTCCTTTCTGTGTTAAGGGAAAATAGAGAAGCCATTGGTTGGACCATGGCTGATATCAAGGGGATTAGTCTTTCCATTGTTCAACATAGGATTCATTTGACGGAAGATGCCAAGCCTAAACGAGACCCACAGCGTAGACTTAACCCAATTATGCAAGAAGCTGTTAGATCTGAGATTTTGAAACTATTAGACAATGAGATTATCTATCCCATATCCGATAGTCAATGGGTAAGTCTAGTTCACGCTGTGCCTAAGAAAGCTGGATTTACTGTGGTGGAAAATGAGAATAAAGAATTGATACAAGCACGTCTTCCAACGAAGATTCGAGTTTGTATTGATTACAGGAAACTGAACACTGCCACACGTAAAGACCACTTTCCACTTCCTTTCATTGATCAAATGCTGGAGAGATTGGCGGGACACGAGTATTACTGTTTCCTGGATGGATATTCAGGATATAATCAAATCCCAATTGCTCCCGAGGACCAAGATAAGACTACCTTCACCTGTCCTTTTGGAACATTTGCTTACCGAAGGATGCCCTTCGTTTATGCAATGCTCCTGCAACATTTCAACGTTGCATGTTGAGCCTTTTTTCGGACATGGTGGAGAAATTTTTGGAAATTTTCATGGATGATTTTTCGATTTATGGGGATTCCTTTGAGCAATGCTTGTACCATTTGAAGTTGGTGTTACAACGCTGTATGGAGAAAAATTTAACACTTAATTGGGAAAAGTGTCACTTTATGGTCAAGCAAGGAATCGTACTTGGGCACAAGGTATCACGTATGGGAATTGAGGTGGACAAGTCTAAAGTGGAAGTCATAACGAAGCTCACTGAACCAACATGCTTAAAGGACATTAGATCATTTTTAGGGCACGCCGGCTTCTATAGGCGATTTATTCAAGGGTTTAGCAACATTGCAAGACCCTTGACAAATCTCTTAGGAAAGGATGTACCCTTTATATTTGATGAGGAATGTCAAAAATCATGGAAGGAGCTTAAGAATAGACTTGTCTCAGCACCGATCATCTCTGCACCAGATTGGACCAAGCCTTTTGAGATTATGTGTGATGCCTCTGACTTTGCTATAGGCGCCGTTTTAGGACAGCATATTGATAATAGGCAACACGTAATCTATTATGCTAGCAGAACGCTGAATGATGCCCAACTCAATTATACAACTACTGAAAAGGAATTTTTAGCGGTTGTCTTTGCGTTGGAGAAGTTTCGCCAATATCTGCTAGGGTCCAGGACAATTATTTTTACTGATCACTCCGCCCTAAAGTACTTAATGCAAAAGAAAGATGCTAAGGCAAGACTTATTCGATGGATACTTCTTTTGCAAGAGTTTGATTTGGAGATTAAAGACAAAAAGGGCGTTGAGAACGTGGTAGCTGATCATTTGTCAAGAATCCCAAATGCACCTGAAGAGAGAAACCGATTAATGATGATTTTCCTAACGAGCATATTTTGAGATGTGTGGAGAGCCCTGGTATGCTGACATAGTGAATTACCTTGCTACCAGGCAAATACCTTCTCATTGGTCAGGCCAGGAAAAACACCGTTTCTTGCGTCAAATGCGGTTCTTCTTTTGGGATGAACCGTATTTATTCAAATATTGTCCTGACCAAATCATACGTAGGTGCCTTCCTGAGGATGAACATCAGAGTGTTTTGACATTTTGTCACAAGTTAGCTTGCGGTGGACATTTTGGTTCACGGAAAACTGCTGAGAAAGTGCTTCAGAGTGGATTCTACTGGCCCACTCTCTTTAAGGATGCATATACTTTTTGCAAGCTATGTGATAAGTGTCAAATGACGGGTCGTATCACACAGAGAGATATGATGCCCCTCACACCCATCTTGGAAGTCGAAATTTTTAACTTATGGGGCATCGACTTTATGGGACCCTTTCCTGTCCTATGGTAACCAATACATTTTGGTAGCCGTAGATTATGTTTCCAAATGGGCTGAAGCAATTCCAACAAGGACAAATGACAACCATGTTGTCATCAAGTTTTTACGAGAAAACATCATCTCTCGCTTCGGAGCCCCCCGTGCGATAATAAGCGACAATGGGAGTCATTTTTGCAATAGGGCTTTTGAAACCTTGATGCGTAAATACTCTATTACTCACAAATTATCCACGGCTTACCATCCTCAAACTAATGGGCAAGTTGAAGTCACGAATAGACAAATAAAACTCATTTTGGAGAAAACTGTAGGACAGAACCGTAAGGATTGGTCCATCAAACTCACTGATGCCTTATGGGCATACAGGACCGCTTACAAGACTGTCCTCGGTATGTCTCCATATCGAGTTATATTTGGAAAACCTTGTCACTTGCCTATTGAATTAGAACACCGAGCAATGTGGGCTTTAAAGCAGCTAAACTTGGATTTGGATAAAGCCGGTGCTTTAAGGAAGTTGCAGATATCCGAGCTTGAAGAGTTAAGAAACGAAGTATATGACAATGCTCGGATCACGAAACACAGAACCAAGCTTTTTCACGATAAATCCATTCACCGGAAAATTTTTGTCGTAGGACAAAAGGTTCTGTTGTATAATTCACGACTCCACCTTTTCCCTGGTAAATTGAGAACCAGGTGGTCAGGGCCATTCATTGTTCAAAATGTCTTCTCACATGGTGCGATTGAGATTCTTGACCCGAATAATGGCAACAAATTCACTGTGAACGGTCAACGTTTAAAGCCATTCCTTACCACCGATTCCGTGTCACACGAAGTTCATGAATTGGGTCTTTTTGACCCAGTTTATCTGTGACCATTCCATCTGTATAGTTTCCCGAGTTTTTCCCTGCATATCATTTTGGGACCATTTTTTGTAAATAAAATTTTGTAAATATATAAAAAAAAATAAAAAAAATAATAATAATAAGAGACTTTTTCCTAGGATTTTACCTCTTTTCCTAGGGTCATCTTCATTTTCCAATTCTTTACCCTAGATTTGTAAATATACTTTTGACCTAGGGCTAAATTTGGAAATTTCATTCTACCTACCCCTATAAATACTCTCTTCACCTACCCTTCCTTCCTCAAACGAACAAATCCTCTCAGATCTGAACTCCTTCTTCCCGAGCCGACCTCTGCCAAATTTTCCCTTCACCTGGAACCTCCTTTTTGCCGCAATTTCCCATCTTCAGCCGCAGATCCGCCGCACTCCGGCCACTTCTGGCGCCCAGAAAATTTCTGGCCGGTTGATTTATTCTTCTGGTGGCAGATCCAGAGCCATTCTTCCAGATTCTGTCCCGGGTGCCTTCTGCACATCTGTTTTTGGATTTCCCCCCACGATCTCCGGGGGTGGTTTGATTTCTCATACTTAAATCCTTTGCTTTAATTCCATTATCATACATGGCCCCGAATTTGTTTGTAGAAAGGGATTTTTCCATACTTTTGAATGATAGTGGGGATATGGGCACTTCTTTGTGGATAGAATACGTGCATGGAATTGGTACTCTTTGGTCTATGATAACAATGACTACGATGCATATTATTGCCCTGATCTTGTCACTACTTTTTATAATTCAATTGATCATGCATCTGTGAATTTTGACACGCACCAGTTTGTAGTACACATGCCATTCGGTGACATCTTTGTCACAATCCCACTCATTGCTGAAATCACTGATGTCCCCATTCATCCCCACCATAGCGACCCCTTGTCATTGCTAGATTACATACCCATCATGGGGGTCCGCTGTACAATTCAGGACCGTGGGCTCAAAGCCAACACGACTTTTCGAAATGTTCATTGCATTGGACGCTGGGTCCAACGCAACATTTTTGGGCTTGACCATCAATCTTCCTTTAACAGACCCGTGTTACAAATAATTCATGATTTAATGACACATAACCACACGGTCTGTTTGAATAGGGCCATCTTCCGTGCCATTCTTGAACATTCCTCCCGCACTCGGGGTCCAAAGCATTCCCATTCAATCTTAATCACACGTCTGTGTAAACAGTTCATATCAGACGCTGTCTTTAATACATTTGACCGAGTGCCTGTTACTGTAGAGAGACCCACAAGCTCATATAATGGTTGCTTGCAGGCGCTCTGGACACCCAGTGCCCAGCCTGAGGATGTACCTGTGGAGTCCTCTTCGGAGGAAAGCCTGGAGGAGATAGATGAGCCACAATTCTGGAGGCAGGACCCCCAACTGAGTCACGGACCTTCATGTCCACCATGTGGAAGGGCATGAAGAAAATCTTTAGGGGACAAGTGAGGCTGAGAAAGAAGGTAGAGGAGCAATCCTCTCGGCTAGGTAGTATGGAGGCAGCGTTGAGGAGATCACAGTCGGCTGGACCTAGCACCACCGCGGGTCCAAAGCGACAGAGGGAGTAGCTTTATTCTTTACCTATTTCATGCATCATTTCATCTTTTATACATTGAGGACAATGCATGAGATAGGTATGGGGGGGTAGATGCTAACATAAGATTTTTCATTTTCTTTATAGGCCTTTTATTTTTTAGGATTTTCAATTTCTTTTTTAGATTTTACCTTTCTTATAGATTTTCTACTTTCTTTTTAGATTTTACTTTTCTTTTAGAAAAATAAAAATATATAAAAAAAAAAAAGAGAGAAAATTCTTGATCCATGTTTAAAGTATCAAACTTGAAATTTAGGGATTAAGGAAGCTCTTAACTAAGATTTCTAATTATAAGTTGAAAAGAAGAGTTTTGTTAGATTTTTAGGTTAAGTAATAAAGGATTAGAAAAATTACTAGATTTTAATTCTTTCTTTAGGATATATACATTAAACATATTGAAGGATTAATCAAGGACTTTGTGATTTTATTTACATATATATATAATAAAAATATATATATATAAAAAATGTACATAAATAAATAATAAATACTTAGCCACTGATTAAGCTGGTTAGTCGTGCCTCAAGAAGCATTGCCGATCACGCCTAAAGGTGGTTAAGTCCTTAAATTCCTTCGTGGCCTTTTTTACTCGAGTCATCGAACCTGAGGGATGTTTTCTCATCTGGTGCCCTAAGACCATCTGGTTTGGGAGTCATCGGTAAGAGACTCGCTACAAGGGTAAACTAGAAAGCCTAAGGATGCTAAGGAAATGTAAATAAATAAACATTGTATATAAAAAAAAGAAAAATATATTATATATATAAGTAAACAAATGAACTTAGTCTAAGAAAGATCCTTCATATTTATAGATGTATATATCTTAGGATTGATGCAAAATCCGGTTTTTGATCTTTTCCCTAAAATCTTAACCTAAATTGAAAACAAAACTCCAAATAGACACTTATAAGAGGAATGAAAAGTTTAGAGTAACCTGAAACCTATAGCTCAAGTTAGAATCTTTAAAACATGGATCAAAATTTTCACTAACCCTTTTATTTTTCTTTATGGATTTTGTGGGTGCAATCCGCTGAAAACCCTCATGAGACTACACTCCTCCTCTAGGGTAACCTAGAGGTTTAACGGCTTGTTGCACGTGCTCAGTGCAATCGTGTCACCTACGAAAGTGGTGTAATAAATTAGTTAGGATTTTCTTTCTTTCTCTTTCTTTTTTGCTCGAGGACGAGCAAAAGCTAGGTATGGGGGTGTGATTGTTATACATATTTGCATATTTTACCACTTCCATACCATGCATATTGTATATAAAAATGTGATTTTTAATCCTTTTCTCTCTATTTTTGCAGGTCCACAACTTAAAAGAGAAAAAGCCCAAAAATCTCTTTAAATTAAGCAATAATTAAAGAGATTAATTCAAAGCCTAAAAGAGCCCAAGATTTGAATCTAGAATCAGGAGAGATCCGCGCGCCAACTCAATCTTCCAGAAGGCCACGTGGATAACAACCTCGCAACAAACTCACAACAGAAAATCTGGCCTCAACGGCCCAGATTTTGCCGCCAAATCCAGGCTTTTCCCGCGTATCTGCGGCAGTTATGAGTCTTTTGGAGCCCAGATTTTGCGCCAACGGCCAGGGCTCTAGATCCTTCTCACTGAGGGCTATAAATAGAGGACCAGGGTCTGCACGAGAGAACAGAGAAGAGAGAGGAGAGAACTAGGGAAACTCTTGTATTTTGTTTTAGTCTTCTCCTAGGTTTTTAGTCTCCATCTTCTTCCTCCTAGAGATTTTGTCAAAGAGAGAGAGTGAGTGCTGTTGAAAGCTTGTAATCAAGGAGGTGACATCACTTGTAACAAGGGTTAATCAAAGTTTCGTCTTCTCTTTGCAATCTCTAGTACGTTTTACTTTGCATTTCTTTACTTACTTTGCTTTCTTGTATTTTCATTGCTTTACTTCTCTTTGCTTTACATCATGAAGTGTTGCTTTGTTACTTGTGTAATGGATAGCTAAATTTCTATTGCATGGCTAGCTAACAACTTACATAGCTAACTTCTATCTCTTTGAAGGATTGCTTATCTTTATACTTGCATTGTGAGAGTTTCTTTTACTTACCAAGGAAGTAGAGTTGCTTTCCCTTGGTGAATGCTTGTACATACTCCATATGACTCATGTGTGCCTCATTTAGAGCCTTGTCTAGAACAAGAGCCTTGATGGAACATGGAGATGGATCACCAAACATATGCTACTTGTAGAACAACTTCTTTACTTCAAGCTAATTTGTTGTTATGTCTTGAATGTTTAAATGAATGTTGATTCTTCTAACTTAGCATCCCTTGAGTACCAATCCTAGAGTTCATCATTGAAAATCTATCTAGAGAGCCAATGAATCAATATGAGGCTTCAAGCTAAGAACAAGAGAACACTCATCTTCAAAACGGTAAAGTACTTGAACAAACAAGTAAAGTAATCTCTATTTGCTAATGAATCAACATGAGGCAATCAAGCATCACCATTGAGTATAGTAAGTTAGCGAAGTAAAGTTAGCTAGCCATGTACTTTCTCATCTAAAGTCTTCCAAACATTTTCTTTACTAGCTTCTTTTCTCTTAGCAATACACTTTACTAAAGTTCTTTTGATTTCTTTTTCATCATGCGCAAATCAACCACTTCTTCTATTTTCTTTTTCATGTTTCTTGCATTTGTGTAAATAACAAAGAAGAATCTTCGTTTTCATTTCTTCACTCCGAACCGTAAAACTTCCAACGTGAGCTCTCCTCGAGGATTGACCTGGTATAGCCATTGCTATAGCGGAGATTAGAAAGGATATATTAACCATCTTAAATACATTGTGAAGTGATCCAAGCACCGAGGTTGACTCTAAACTTTTCCTCTTTCATTGAATATTTGTGCAATAACTTCACACTATCCTTCCTTAATCAGGGGTAGGCTCACCCTTTGAAGCAGACAACGGGAACGTTTGGACACAGCTTGTCGACTCTTTTTAACAGGTTGCCCCTTAGGTGCTACTGACCTTGGTCCTATCCTTGCTTCCCCTCCTGTTTCCCTCTCAGCTGACTGACACTCGTTCATACCTCACATACGTTTGTTGGACTCTAACTTGGTCTCGTAAGATGCCTTGATGCTCTTAATGCAAGAGGTATTTATTCCGAAACTAGGCATCCTACTAGCCAGGGAGTACCAGATACAGAAGCTGAGGCTGGTATAACAATTAGGCGTCTTGTGAGACAAGCTGAAATCAGCTTTTGTCCCTCCAGCTACACTGTAGTACCACACCGGAGCACCTTCAAATAAATTTCCGCTGAAGCAGAGGCCGGCGTTGGGGTTGCCGACATATAATTGATCATAGCCGAACTGCCGAGCAAAACGACTAGGCATGTAAGGCTCGATCGTACATGAATTCCCTTGCCAGAAGATAAGATATCCATGCCGAATATTGATCAGCCACTAGAAAACTCCCGATGGCAGCCTTGTGAAATCATCTGGCCCCGCAAGGTCGGCAAACTTATCCCTGTTAGACGCATTAACAATCTCAGGGAAGCAACAGTCGAGCTGATAGTTCGAAATGTTCAGAATGGATTTCCGAACAAAGAACATATAGTTGTGAGTCCAGCTCGAATTTTCCAGCTTCTGCACGAAGGGAACAAACCTGCAGAAAGAGACACCGCCGTCATCAGTGAAGGGCAGTGCATAACGTACTAGGCCATTAGGTACGTATATGAAAGCTCGATCCTGAGGTTAGGGGTCTTCACTCTCGGCCTTCTCTCCGAATTGATCACTGGCCTGCCCTCAGAATCTACAATTGCCTTCACTTGGCACAGGCTTTTGATTAGAGCCCGTAAACGCTCTGTATTCTGGCTACCATCGTTGGAAGGAGAGCGATAGATTTCCCGTAGGCAAGCAAGACCGCCGGGTATACCACATCAGCAACGATTACTTCATGCGACAGCGTTGGCACCACACAACGCTTCAGCCATAGCATGAGAAAGCCCGCCAATAGAGCCCGGTCAGAAATGGGAACTCAGGCCTGGTGAT
Organism: Agave tequilana; assembly: GCA_038442645.1. NCBI lineage: Eukaryota > Viridiplantae > Streptophyta > Magnoliopsida > Asparagales > Asparagaceae > Agave > Agave tequilana. The sequence goes on from JAVJIF010033766.1 coordinate 44,731, forward strand.
GGAAACTTTCAAAGACCGTATCAGGTCTGAAAGTGTCCATGTTCGACTCAGTGGTGTAAGAGCTTGCAGAGGCATTGATCCTCTCAGCAATTTCCTCGTCAGTGTAAGGGGCCAGATTAGTCACTGGGCTATCTTTCTCATTTATGCCGTTGAACAGATAACTCGCCCAGGACATCTGCTTGACACCCCTGTTCCTCTAGGAGGATATCTGCTCGCAGATGTGAAAGTGGCACAACACTTTCCAGTACGTCTCATACACCTGAGGATCCTCTTTCATCAGGAGGTGAAACTCCTCAGAAGTCGGGACGTATTCTTCATAAGGGGCATCTCCCATGACTAGCCCCGAGACTTCATATAGTTCCTGAAGAGCGAGCCCCATCTCCCCGACTGGAGTAAAAAATGTGCCCGTCAGAGGATTATAATGATCCACACGCCATAAAAATTGTGGGAACTCTGCGGGAAGCCATATTTGACAGCCTTGACCGAGTGATATAACCCCACCTGCTGCAGCAGAGACCAGAGCTCGGCGAGAACAAATCCAACCATTCTATCCCACCATGATTTGTCGGTAGAATGGACCCACCCAAGCGGACGAAAGTCAATGGGAAAATCACCCCGAACTTTTAAAAACTGATTGATGAAGGTGGCGCCAAGCTGAGGGGTTTTTTCCTTTGGATACTCAGGCTTGACTAACCGGAAAATAAACCGAAGATATCTTTCCCATGGCCTGCAGAATATACTTCTTTGGCACCTAATCAACCAAGAGAGACACCGGAGACAAACCGGGAAAGATCCCAATCCATCGCACGATGAACGGACATGTGCTGAAGATAGGACAAGGAATACATCCTCTCTATATTGGGAAGAAAGAATCTCCTGTCTCCTATCTGACGGAGCCACATGTAATCTCCGTCATGCAGAATCCTATCATCCTCGTCAATGTCGTCACTGAAGAGGAAAGCAGGCTTCCATAACGAAGTACGGGAATCCGTCTCGATCAGTCCATCAGAGATAATCTCCCGAAGGGTCACCATACTGGCTTTGATGATCCTCTCCCTTCGCTCCTTTGATTTACCCCTAGTCACAGGAGCAGTCTTCTGAAGCACGAATGTCAAATTACGATCAGCGCCACCTACGTGCCCAAAGTGGCACTTTTTGGACAAAGGGTTGGAAGAGTATCGCACTGCATAGAGGATAACACTTGGTCAGAAATCTGAAAGAAAATGGCTAGATGTTTGAAATTCAAATGCAGGAATGAATCCATACGCAAAATCAGCAAAATCCGCGTCTAGACTCAAAAATGTGAGGCTTGCATGAGCCCGCATTTCAAAATTTAAAAAAATTTCTAAGTATCGGACTCAGACGCGAGACTCAGTAAAACTTGCGCCTGATCTTAAAAGACGCGAGAATCATAGGAAGTTTGCGTCTGAACTCCCCACACTTAGAAATATTCTGAGCATTGAGTTCAAAATGCAAGGCTCAACGAGGCCAGCGTTCAACAAACAGATACAAACTTAAGTTGATGAAGCAAAGACGCAGAGGTCGTCAAACCCGCGTCTTGCCTACCAATTCAAGAGCCCGTTTGAAAATCAAACACGGGCATGAGCCTCGCGATTGCGGTTCACATTTAAAAGAGACTTAAGAGTTAAGAGAACTCTTTAAGCCCCTTCAATGACGGAAACCAAATCATATGGTTTTACTACCTGAAATAGGGGGCCTCCTGCGTGGAAGATGAAAGTACACCTAGAGGGGGGGTGAATAGGTGTACGGCTAATCTAATGAACAAAATGCGGAAATTAAAACTTAATTGCAACAACACTTAATGCAACCAACGAGTGTAGCTGAATTCCCGGTGAAGGGCTCTGGAATAACTCCTCTTGATTCCTCTGAATAAGAGTTGAGGCGCTATATAAAGCTCTCGTGGTTAAGCACAAGTGAGGCACACAAACACACAAGCATATATATGATATGGCAATATGAATCAATGCACAAAGTAAAGAGAGAGAGTTAGAGAGTCAATGGATCAATCGCAAACACACGGATATGTTTCGAGGTTCGAGCCACTACTCTACGTCCTCGCCTTCACACAGAAGGATTTCCACTAACTTTGTCTACACAGGACTCCCACACAGGGAACCTCCACTGAGGATTTGGGGCAATACAACCGGAGTACACAACTCCTCTCTCAATTACAAACACAACCTCTACACTTAGAGGTTAGGCATAAAGCCAACAAAATCAACCTCACAAATGAGGGATAGGCACAAAGCCAACACAATCCAACTCTTCACTAAAAGGGATACCAACACTCTCCACCTCTCACTAGAGGGAGCCAACCACCACTCCAAAATCAACCTCTACACAAGAGGGATATCACAAATAAGGAGGGTTACAACTTGGTGGTCTATCTCAACCACAAACAACTTCTTTTCCCACAAAACAAAAGATCCTAAAAGATAGGATAGAAGATATAGCTCAAGTGTGGAAAATCAAGATGTTGGAAAACAAATCACAAGGAAAAATACTTGGGAAAACAACTTAGTATTTGATAGAAATGAAGATCAAACCAATTCCCAAGAATTTTCTTTTCTTGATTTTTTCAAACCCCTTTTAAAACAAAGTAAAGATCAAATCTTTAAATCTCTAAAAACTCTTTTGAAACTAGTAATAAAACACTGGAGAGTAGGAAATTTTTGTTCTTGAAAATCTTAACAAAAACCAACCTCAAATGGGGTATTTATAACCCCCATACAAAATCTGCCCGTTGGCAGCTGACAAGGCCCAGATTGGCCTTCCGGTCGACGGCCAACGGTTAAATTTCTGACCGTTGAGCCTGCCGGTCGACCGCCCCGGTCGACCGCGCCCAGAACCAGAGAGCAATGGCTCTCTGGCCGGTCGACCGAGCGCCGGTCGACCGCTCGGTCGACCGGGGCAACCCGAGAGTGGGTTGCCTTCAGTCGGTCGACCGGCCCAAGGGGCTGGCTGCGTGCACGTCCTTGTGCACGTCCGGTCAACCGTTCCGGTCGACCGGCTCCTGGTCCGGTCGACCGGTCGGTCGACCGCCAGAGCCTGGCAAACAGAAATTCAGAACTTGAAAACTGGGTTTTTATTTACCAAATAAATCCCATAAAATCTCTAATAATCCACAAAAATAGTTTCAGTATAATACTTTGATATACAAACATGTGTGAAAAATTTCAACACATGTTTTAAACTATTTGAACCATTTTTGTGTTATGGAAATTTTGCCGAAAACCAAATTCCGTATTTTCCAAAACTAGGATTTTTGAAATGAAAAATCATTTTGTCCAAAACTCATCCAAATACAAAAACGTGATATTTAAACAACTTGAAGTATGTTGTATATGGATATAATCCAATATACATGAAAGATATATATATCATTGTTTTTTTGACTTATAATCCAAAAATATGTTTTGTTAAAATACCAAAACACCAAACTCATGAAATAGACTATCAAACTAAGTTTGTTTAAATAGTTGAAGCATACATTTATATAGAACAAATCTAATATACATTAAACCATGTAAACTTGTTGATTCTATCTATTCATGAAAACCAAGATCGATTAAACCAAAAACTGAAAACCAATAAACATGAAACTTGAAACAAGTGTGTGTTGTGAACTTGAGCATATCACACTATCTAATCTTTAACAAATGGATCTAAACTAAAAACTAAACAATGTACCGAAGTCTTCTTGTAGAGCGCCGTCTCCAAGTCGACTCGATCCAAACGTGATCCACCGAGCTTGACTCCAACGAGTGCTAGATATGAACTTTGACGCTCGGGCTCTAGAATCACCATGTGAAAGCTCCAAAACACCTTTGTTGATCACCTACTAATATCTTGGTTAAGTTTCTGAAACTAAACATCACAAGATTATTAGTAAACTATAACTACATGAGTTAATCATCATCAAAACTAGAGTGGAAGGCCTCTGGGCCAACAATCTCCCCCTTTTTGATGATGACAAAACTCATGGAGTTATATATGCATGATTAAAGTTAAGCTTTAAAGCTCCCCCTTAACTCATGCATAGCAATAAACAATAAGATATGCAATGAATACTAAATATGAATATGCATAAACATGCATAAAACAATAAAATGAACATGCTCTTGATACCAAAACCAATAGGGCTAATCTCTAGGTCTCCAAATCATGATGGTCCTTCCACCAAACTTCCCTTGAAAGTGATGCATTCAAAAGTGCCATCATTTAGCTCAGAACGCATCCACAATCAAGGCACTGATACCCTCACGTCAAGTGAGCGCCCACACCTACATCAAATACAATAGGGGTGGATTTTGGTACCCATACCTTATTGAGTCCATGGGGGTTAGCACCTTTCTTAACCTAAACAAATTTGTTTGTAAATTTTGAATCATGTATTCTATCATAACAAAACTTTGCAAGGTGGCCCTTACATTCACAATGTGTACAAGTGTACACATGAGCATACATAGAATCATGTGTGTGAGCATGATGAGCAAGTGTATGCTGTGTATGGTGTGCATGCATATGAGGAGCATGTTTCTTGCGAAATATGGATTCTAAACGTGTGGTTCATGGCACATTAGCTCAAAGTGGAGCCCAAACAATCAACACTCTTCTTCAAAGCACAAATATCATTTTTAATGATTGAAGAAGAAGTAGAGCAAGTAACATGTTTATCACTAGTAGATGAAACATTAGGAATATGACAAACATGAGAAGACAAATTATTTTTCAAAGATTTATTTTCATTTGAAACCAAATCCAATTCTTTTGAAATTAAAGCGATTTTATTTTTCAAAGAATTGTTCTCTTTTAAAACAATATCGAGTTTTGAAGACAAAACCTTATTTTTCTTTAAAACATCATCACAATCATTTTTATTCTTTAAATTTTGTTTTTATTTAGGGAAAGGTTAAGTTGGGATTTCAAGGAGTCCCTTTCACTTGAAATCTCATCCCTCTCTTGCAAAACCAAATCAAGTTTTGAAAATAAATTTTTATTTTCTTCTTTTAATTTGAAGCTTTTCTTTTTCAAAACTTTATACTTTGCTAGCAAGTTTTCACAAACTAATGAAAGCTCTTCATTCAAGGCATCGACATCCATATAGTCATCACCTGAAGAACTAGAACTATCATTTAGATGAGTTTCTGAATGTACCTCAAGAGAGTTATTCCCTTGGACCATATAGCAAGCTTCGTCAGATTCTCAATGTTTGTCGTTTGTAGCTTAGGAGATGTCAATGTGTTCCATACTGCAAAAGCGGAATCACAATGAGAAATCATAGATAAATAATCTTTACTAAGTGTATGCTTTAGTGCATCTAGGGCTTGTGCATTGGCTTCTATATGCTTATTATTACCAAGATAAGATTTCTTGGTAGTAGCAAGGTAAACATGCATTCCTAGGATTTTTAAATAGGCACTCATTCTAAGCTTCCATATATCGATGTTGGAAACATCAAATATGGGAGGGGCAAGGTGATCCATGAGTGTATAAATAATAAGTGTGCAAAATGCAAATCTAGATTAGCAATCCAAGATCTCACTCCTAGGTGGTTAAACCTAATATCAAGAGCGTATGCTCTGATACCAACTGAAAATACACCTAGAGGGGGGTAAATAGGTGTATGGCTAATCTAATAACAAATGATGAGGAATTAAAACTAATTGTAATACACTAAGTATAACCAAAGAGTGTAGCCGAATTCCCGATGACGGGCTCTGGACTATCTCTTCTAAATTCCTCTAAATAAGAGTTGAAGTGCTATATGAAGCTCTCTTGGTTCAACACTAGTGAGGCACACAATCAATACCAAGCATATAAATGATATGAACAATATGATGCAATGCAAGATATAAAAGAGAGAGAGAGAGTTTAGAGATAGTGGATCAAGCGCAAATACCGAGATATGTTTCGAGGTTCGAGCTACTGTTCTATGTCCCCGCCTTCACACAGAAGGATTTTCACTATGTCCACACAGGACCTCTCACACAGGGAACCTCCACAGAGAAATTTACAAGTACAAGGTAAGGAGTACGCAACTCCTCTCTCCAACACAACCACCTCTACACAAGAGGCAAGGCACAAAGCCAAAATAACAATCACCTCTACACAAGAGGGATAAGGCACTAAGTCAAACTCCATCATAATCACCTCTACACAAAGAGGGCACAAACTCAAATCACAACCTCCTCTACACTTAGAGGGATAGGCACAAACCCAAAGCAAAGAAAGATTACAACTTGGTGATCTCAAAGACCACAAACAATCCTTGGTGATCTCAATAGACCACAAACAATATTTCCCACAAAAACAAAATTCTATAGATAGGATAGAGATGATAGCTCAAGTGTGAGAAAACAAGGTGTTTGGAAAACAAATCACAAAGAAAAACACTTGGGAAAAATACTAGAAGAAGATAGAAATGAAGATCAAAACTAATTTTCTAAAGACTCTTTTTCTTTGATTTTTTCAATCCTTGAAAACAAATAAAAATAAATCTTTGAGGCACAAAAGTTCTTCTGAAACTTGCTGGAAAATTCTTATAAGATGGGAAGAGAAGCTCTAAAAATTCTTGATCAAAACAACCTAAGAGGACCCCTTTATATAGGCCTCAAAGAAAAAGAGCCGTTGACAGCCTGAAAGGTCCAAAATGACCTTCCGGTCGACAGGCCGGTCGACTGGCCCAACGGTCATATTTCTGACCGTTGGCGCTCCGGTCCACCGCCCGGTCGACCGGCTTTATCCTGTCGGTCGATCGCCCGGTCGACCGGCAGCACCCGAGAGTGAGGGTGCTTTCAGTCGGTCGACCGCGTGGTCGACCGGCCTTATAGGCTGGCCCTTGTGCACGTTTTGTGCACATCTGTCGACCGGTCCGCTCGACCAACCCCTGGTCCGGTCGACCGTCCGGTCGACCAGTAGTGGCCTCTGGCTGCTATTATAGAACTTAAAACTTGGACATTTTAATTCCAATAAAATCTCATAAATACTCATAAATTTCACAAAAATAAGTTCTTGTAAGATATTTGAATAACAAATATGTGTGACAAAAAATCAACACATATTACAAACTATTTGAATTATTTTGTGATATAAAATATTTGGCTTTAAACAAAAATCGTATTTTTCGAAAACCAAACTTTGAAATGGAAATCCAATTTTTTCCAAACTTGTATAAATACAAAAACAAGATATATAAACTCTTTTAAAGCATACTTTGTATGGATAGAATCTAATACACATATAAAGTGTATATCTATGTTTTTGACATGAAATCCAAAAATAAGTTTTGTTAATTACAAAACTCTAAACACATGATATAGATCATCAAAATAAGTTTTTCAATTATGTGAAACACAGATGTATATAGATGAAATCTAATATACATTAAATCATGTAAACTTGTTTTGATTCTATCTATTCATGAAAATTATATATATGTGTATACGAAATCCAAAACCGGTTAAACCGAAAACCAAACATATTGAACTTTTGTGTGTGTGTGTGTGAATTTGAGCATATCAACACTATCTATCTTTACAAAAGATCTAAACAACCGAAGTCTTCTTATCGATTCTCATCTTCAAGACGACCTGATCCAAACACGATCCAATGAGTTTGACTCCAACCGAGTGCTAGATGCGATCTTGACGCGCGAGCTCTTGAATCTACATGAGTTAGCTTCAAAACTCTTTTGTTGAAGCTAAACACCTACTAATATCTTGATCAAATATCTGAGGCTAATTAAACACAAGATCATTAGTACTATAACTACATGAATTAATCATCATTAAAACTAGAGCGATCGGCCTTTGGGCCAACAAAGCTTTGGTTCGCGAGGATGAAGGTGTCCAGAAGCCGATATATTATGTCAGCCACTCCATGAACGGACTGCAAACGAGATATCAAAGATTATAAAAGCTGGTGTTATCTCATCATCATTTTAAGGAAGCTCAAGCACTACTTTCAAATGAGTGTGGTTATTTTAACCTAAAGAAGCGATAAGTAGTCCCAAAAAACAAGTTAAAGATTTTCTTGGGCAGTTTTACCGTTAAATGAAAATTCTAAAAATATAGAATTAACTTTTCAAGATACTACAACTTTATCACAATAATTAATTAGTATACCCTTGTAATTAGTAAGTACACTCAACCCTATAACTTTAATTCTTCTTCAACCTCAAAACTCTCTTTATTACTCAACTGATAAATCTTATAATTTGTAGACTCACCCCCTTTGAAAAGTCACCCTTAGTTTTCAAATAGCTACAGATAAGCAAATAACAACTTGAGAGCATTACAATGATGAAAAGCAGAAATTGAGAGCCATGGATTCTTCTTCTCACTTAACTTTCATCTGAGCATGAAATTTCCTTTCCTCGAGGCCGAACGGCCCTACTGATTGTTGAGCTGCCGCGACACACGGGCTGCCTGCCAGAATGGTGAATGCTGAGCAGAGATCAATGTTAGGTTGATGGATTGACGGCCACTAACTTCTTTATTTCCTCTCTGTAAATAACATTTGCGAAGAACTTACTCTTGCCAGATATTGTACTCTTGGTTAGTAAATCTAGCACAAGGCAGTGCTCAAAAGGACATTGATACAATTGCTCTCAATTTTTTCTGATTTGACATCGTAAAATTTTTAACTGTTAACAATTTATATACAAATTACTTATAAGAAGGAAAAAACATAGCTTGCTTACTGAAATATTACAGGTTCTAGCTTCTCTACTTGATTAGAGTAATTGCAAATGTCAAATATGTAATTATAGTCCATGATGGAATTTGGTTGGTACTTGGTAGTTATAGCAAGAAGCAGCCTCTGATTGAAGATGTCAAACTCAATTCCCCTCCAAAAGATGTCAAACTCGAAATATTGAATCATGAGGGACGCATGTGTGGTTTCAAAGTCATTACTCTATAAAGTATCTTCCTTTTAGTGTTTGTTTTCTATTTGAATTTGAATCTATCAACTGATTTTGACATAAAAACATTCTTAATATGACATATATCACCTAAAAGTTTTGAGAATTCTAGTATGTGGAACTCAAATGGGGTTAGTTATTGAAATGTTACCAGTTGTGCTTCTCTGCATTCAATATTCTTCATGATCAGAGTAATTGTAATTGTAAATGTCAGATATGTAATTATATGGTCTATGTGGAATATGGTTGGTAGTGACAGCAAGGAGTCTGATTGAAGATGTCAAACTCAATTCCCCTAAAAAAAAAATGTCAAACTCAAGAAATAATGAATAATGTGGAAATTTTGGTGGGGGGAGGGGGGTGCCAGGTTGGACATGGAGAAAAGACAGAGGGGAAAATTAATTTCAAATTAGGTATAACTGAGTTTTTACACTTAAATTGAGTGTGTAGAACATAAGAGTATTTAAGATAATTTGAGGGAGGTCTATTTACTAATTTATTAAGTTTACTATCTAATGGGTCTACTTATCTTATTTGGGTCTAAATAACCGCAGTCCTTTCAAACCTTCCCGATCACAGTCCTCACGGAATATCCCCTGAGGAAACTGTGGAAAATCCAAAGCAACTAGGAAGATACTGAAATAGGCCTCGGAGCTAAGGTCTTATAGACTCGATGCGAACCAAGGACAACAATCAAAGACCAGATTCTTTCTGACTTTATCGCTGATTTCGCCCCAGGGGCTACTAAACTGGCCAACCAACTTGAAGGATGTATCTTGAACATGGATGGTGCCTCAAACAACATGGGGGCAGGCATCGAGATCATTCTCACCATGCCAGAAGGATCAATCATCAAACAATCTTTCACTCTCGCTTCCGGCATCCAACAATTAAGCCGAATACGAAGCAGTCCTACTAGGACTTCGGATGGCTATCATGCTCGACGTCACAGGGCTCAAAAAGCGATGCGACTCTTCATTGTTGGTCAACCAAGTCAGTGGAGAATTCATCGAAAGAGACTTACGGATGGCGGAATACCTTCAACTTGTTCTCAGATTGAAGTCCAAAGTCACCCGATGCGACTTCAAGTGGGTCCCAGGTCAAAAAATAACCACGCTGATTCACTCACCAATCTGGGAGCAGCTACAGAGTTTTAGTTCAGAAGGGAAATCCCCGTCGAGCATATCGCCAACCTGAGCATCCAACAACAAATTGGGAAAGTCTTACGTCTTGACACATCGCCAGGATGGGAGATTCCATCATAACCTATCTGAAAGATGGAACGCTTCCCGATGATAGAGGGAGGCATTGAAACTCCAATACCCCGCTGTTAGGTACACGCTCCTGGGGGATGTCCTGTATAAGAAGTCCTATTCCAAGTTGCATCCCAACCCACATCTGAGGTGCCTCGAGCCAGACAAGGCTCGAAGGTAAAGCAAGAAATCCATGACAGGGACTGAGGGAACCACTCGGGAGGATGCTTCCTCACCTACAATGTCATTAGTCAAGGTTACTACTGACTAAAGATGTTCGATGTCAAAAGACTATGTAAAGAAGTGCTTACAGTGCCAGAGGTTCACCTCGGTGTCAAACAGATCGAGTATAGACCTCCACACCATATGCAACCCCTAGCCATTCATGCAAGGGGGGTTAGATGTGGTTGGACCGTTTCCCTGAGCGTGCTTCCCTGAGCTCAGTCACAGTTGTGATTTCTGCTGGTAGCTACCAACTACTTCACCAAATGGGTCAAGCAGTGCCACTCTCTGAAGTCACTGGGCAACAGGTCGTCAAGTTCCTCTGGAAGAATATAGTATGTCGCTTTGGGTTCTCCCATATGATCATTACTGACAATGGACTAACTTTTCCAGCAAACAAGTTACAAACTTCTGCACCAAGTACAGGATAACCCATCGATATTCCTCGCCATATTACTTTCAAGGAAACGGCCAGGCCGAAATCAACAACCGTACCATACACGATAGCCTGTGTAAAATCCTAGACAAGGCTAAAGGCAAATGGGTGGAGAAGCTCCCCAGAGTACTCTGAACCTACAGACCACCACGCGTATCTCGATAGGTGAAACCCTTTTTTGTTGGCATACGGAACAGGGCAATCATCCGAGTCAACCTCAGCGTTAGTAGAAGGTGTGGATCTAGACCAGAACAATGCCCAACTCCTCCTAAAACTAGATTAGTCGAAGGAAAAATGGCGCAGAGGCAATTCGAATTGCAGCCTACCAATAGCAGATCCAAGATTCGCACCACAAAAAAATGAAGTTTCGAGAATTTCATATCAAAGACCTAGTCTTGAAGCACATGTCCAGACTATACGACAGAAGGATCAAGAGAAACTAGACCCAATTGGGAGGGCCCCTACACCATCATTAATCGGTGAGGTAAAGGATTATACACCCTAACCGACCAGGATAAGAACCAACTCTAGAAATAATGAAATTACTTCCACTTGAAGCGATATTGTGTAAATCGTGTAATGTCCAATAAAAGAGCATTCCTTAACTGTTCCAATCGTGTCGCGCAAAGCCTGACATCTTCCCTAGGTACTTTGCACATCCAATCACCTACAGGGGTCTTCACTTTAACGGCAGCCCCATGACCTACATGAGAAGCCTATAATGAGATAAACCGTGATGGTAGCCTGAGTCAACGGCCTATATAAGTCTTCACCCTGATGGTCATCCCTCGGGGAGGCTCCTGAAAGATGGAATCTTGCTCATGTTGATCGCTCAGAGCAAGCCTATAATGAAATATACCTGATGGTAGCCCGAGGAAATCAACAGCCTATATAGGTCTTCACCGTGATGGTCACCCCTCGGAGGGGCTCCTAAAAGATGGAGTCTCCCCCATGTTGATCGTTCAGAGCAAGCCTATAATGAGATAAACCTTGATGGCAGCCGAGTGAGTCAATGACCTACATAAGTCTACACCCTAACGGTCACCCTCGGGAGGCTCCTGAAAGATGGAATCTCGCCCATGTTGATCGCTCGGAGCAAGCCTATAATGCGATATACCCTGATGTTAACTCCAGCGAGTCGATGACCTATATAGGTCTTCACCCTGACGGTCACCACTTGGGGAGGCTCCTGAAAGATGGAGTCTCGCCCATGTTGATCGCTCAGAGCAAGCCCATAATGGGATACACCCTGACGGTAGCCTGAGCAAGTCAACAGCCTACTTGGGTCTTCACCCTGATGGTCACCCCTCGGGGAGGCTCTTGAAAAATAGAGTCTCACCTATGTAGATCGCTTGGAGTAAGCCTATAATGGGATATACCCTGACGGTAGCCCGAGCGAGTCAATGGCCTACAAGAGTCTTCACCTTGACGGTCACCCCTCGGTGAGGCTCCTGAAAGACGGAGTCTCGCCCATGTTGATCACTAAGAGCAAGCCTATAATAGGATAAACCCTGAGGTATGATTAACATGGATTTATATAATTTTATTGCTCTCATTTATTTTATATCTTTTTTATATAAATAATGTTACTCAAGTGTTTTTGGTGATTTTGCATTACAAGTTTACTAAAAGGAGAAAGGATTGAAATTTCGCATTTTGGAAGAGTGATCAAGCTAAAAAGAAGCTTAAATGGAGACTGACATTGCGGGACTGCTTCACTGCACCTACAGCTCACAATTCAAAGAAATTAACATCCAAATCTAAAGAGTTGGAGTTCAACAGGGGTGATGTCGCAGCTCCACAAAGGTCTAGGGGCATAAAGGCAAAATATTGGCTGAGATTTCAGTTTGTAAATTTGTATTCTCTTCTATGTAAATTTTGTGATCTATATGGACTAAATTATCAAATAGCTACAAACCCTAGGGCTATAAATACCTATGCAAAGCTAGGGTTTGAGGCTGCCTTTGATTTTGGCCACTTTTTATGTCTTGTTTTTGGTTAGTTGCTGAATTTCTACAATTTATCAATTAAAAATCATTTGTACGATAGTTTCTTTCTCTTCTTGCACTGAAATTTTGTGTTTCTTGGTTTTCTATCATTGTAAATCATTGAGAAATAATCTTCTTTTCATTTTCATTAACGAGATGCATTGTCCTCGTTTTGCGTGGTGACGTGAGTGGGGTGTAATCATCAACTACGTCGGCTCGCTTCGTTGAGCATGCATGAATACCAATGAAGCCCGCGCCTTTGTGCTAGTGCTGGAGAAAGGGGAAGCTGCATGAGGGGTCTACGGTCTTCCCCTCTCTTTCTCGGGTGCGCGTGGGAGCAAGCAAGTGGGGCCATGACGGGGATGGTGAGTACGGCGACTTCATCTTGGCGCACGCGTTATGGTTCCTTAGCTTGGTTTAGCATGGAAAGGGGAGCTTGTAGACAAATAGTGGGGTCTGATCGGAGTATAATTGTGCACAAAATTGTGTATTATGTCTGTGCTTTGGCTTCTCGATACTTTTGTCATAGCAAAGTGGCTAAACGGGTTGAATTCACAGAGATGGGAGGCGACAGAGAAGCATTAACAATATGTTCACGTTAGTATTAACGATTCTTCAAAGTTTTGATAGAATCAAAAAGAAAAGAAATTAAAACAAGAGGAAGGAGGAGAAGAAAATGATGAAAACAAGGTAAAAAGGTAAAGAGTGGTTTTGAAATTGGGTTTTTAAAACAAAGTAAAAGGGAAAGAAATACTCATGGTTACTAACTACTAATTACTCCACTAACCATGCTAACCTCTTAGTGATAGTTGCCTCACATTGATCCTTGGCATCACTATTCGACTTGGGTCGCAGTTCCTTATATTAGCTTAATAGGTGGCTTTAAGAGACGCGACATAGCATGGCACATAAGATTGTTCTTCACATCCAAATCACATCAACAAGGTGCAAGCTACTATTAATCCATCAAAATCGGTTAGAGGCAAGCATGAAATAAAGTAAACATTACAAGTTAGCTTGTTAAAAGTTAGGAGTTAGAACCCATCATCATGAGCCACCAATGGCTCTTGCAAGAGCAAGGCCTTGTAGAGGCTATTAGATTCATGTGGATTATCAAGTAAGCGTTAGCATGTTAGTGGTTAGTAGTTAGATTGTTATAAGAGAAAACTAGCTAAGCATCATGTAGAAGATAGAGAAGAAACAATAAAGAGAAAGGAGGAAGGTTTTATAGATTGTCACTCTTTATTACATCAACACTCTCTTTCTCCTATGAATCAATTTCTTCTCTAATATATGATCTAAAAAGAAAGAAAAAATACAAAAAAAAGAAAGAAGAAAACTTAAAACTAATCCTAAGGGGAAGAAACCCTAATCCTATGGTCTCCTCCTCCTATCTGGTGGCAAAGAAGGGATATTTATAGGCAATAAACCCTAGTCCCAACAAATCGTAGTTGTGGATGAAATCGTGGGGTCAGTGACCACGATATTGCCACGTTTCTGGCGCTTTTGCCGCGAAAATGCGGCAATGCTGAGGCCCTTGGGCCTGCGTCAGTGGTGACAATCTGGCTCTGTAGAGATATACTTGTAGAAGCTTCTATTCTTCTGAGATATTCTCTGAACCACTGCAGAAATGGGCTTCATTCTCGGGGCTCAAAAATAAGCTTTAATTAATCCCTAATAAATGGGATTTGTGGGCTTCTTCGCCATGTAAGCCATGGACCTAAAACATAGACAACAAACCATAAAAAGCAGGTTTTTATTCATAAACTAGTAGGGAAATGCGATAATAAAATGCAGAATGGGAGAGTGATCACAACCCCAAGAATCAGCACGATCATAAAGTGTATATTATCTAGGTTTTATAAAAGATCAAGTAATCGATCCAATCCTGATTTCTTACCTTGATTTACAACAATATCTTGCATCTAGACTAAGTTTAAGGACAAATAGATTTTGGTGAACTTATGACCTTAGATCGCTTGACTTTTTGCAAAAATATTTTAACACATTTTATCTCTTTCAAAATGATTTTCAAAAAATACTAACATTTGTCTTCTTTTTTTATGGGTTTTGTGGGTGCAATTCGCTGAAAGCCCTCAGGAGACAGAACTCCTCCTCTAGGAGAAACCTAGAAGTTTAAAGGCTTGTTGCACAAGCTCAGTACAATCACATCACCTGCAAAAGTGGTGTAATAACTTTTCTAATTTAGTTTTTCTTTTCTTGTTTTGCTCGGGATGAGTAAAAGATAAGTGTGGGGGTGTGATTAGTCTCCAATTCTGCATTTTTTGATCACATTTTCTGCCTGGTTTATGAATAAAATGCTGCTATTTAACCAAGTTTATAGTCTTTTGTATGCAGATCAAATGAACAGGGGCACAACTGTAATAAGAGCATAATCAAACCCATTTTTGAGTAATTAACCATCATTTCTTGTAGGCCAAGTAAGGGAGCTTCTAAAAGATACATTGTATCTCGAAATTGAAAACTGTATCTGGAGAAATATGGATCCACATACCCAAATTCAGATATCTACAGTAGGTTCTTGAGACAATATGCAACAATTGGCAAAAGATCAGGGACTCTCCTACTGATCTTGCTGCACAAACGCACTTTTGCTGTGTCTACGCGACAATACCAGGGAGAAGATCCCCGATCTTTGAGGGTGGCTTCGTCCAGTCTTCTAAAAGGTGTATTTGCCTATATATCTCTCTTTAGAAAGCCAGAATGGGAGGTTAGAGAGCAGTAGGCTAGGGTTTCTCTCCACAGTGTAGATTAGGATTTTCTTCTTCTTTTCTTTGTTTTTTTCTTTCTTTTAAATTATGTATCAGGGCAGAGTTAGATTCAGCGGAGAGAAAGAGAGGTTGATATAATAAAGAGTGACAGTCTATGAAAGCTTCCTCCTTATCTATCGGGTTCCTTATCTAACTTCTTACATGATGCTTAGCTAACTTTTCTCTCATCGCAATCCAACTACTAACCACTTTTTGATAATCCACATGAATCTAATAGCCTCTATTTAGCCTTGCTCTTTCAAGAGCCATTGATGGCTCATGATGATGGGTTCTAACTCCTAACTCTCTAACAAGCTAAATTGCCATGATTGCTTTATTTCATGCTCACCTCTAATTAGTTTAAAGGATTAATAGTAGCTTGTACCTTGTTGTGTGATTTAGATGTGGAGAATAATCTTATGGTGCTTTGTATCGTCTCTTGAAACCAAGGATTACTGATGGTCAAGGATCCATGTGAGACAACTATCACTAAGGTTAGCATGGCAGTGGAATAATTAGTAGTTAGTAGCCATGAGTATTTCTTTCCATTTTACTTTATTTTAAAAACTGATTTCCACACAACCACTTTTTTTATCTTTTTATTGATTTCTTTATCTACTTCTCTATCCTTCACGTCTTGTTTTCTTTTCTTTTTCTTTTGATTCTTTTGAAACCTAGAAGAACTCGTTAACACTAACGTGAATGAAGTGTTAATACTTCTATCACCTCACGTCCCTGTGGATTCAAGACGTTTAGCCACTTTGCTATAACAAAAGTATCATTGAAGCCAAAGCAAACACACTTCAAATTCTGATTTTAAAATACACAATTTCGTGCATAGTTTTACTCTGATCAATTTTGGCGACAATTGGGTGTTCTGGAAAAGGAGTTTATGAAGCTTGGTTCAGGGAAATTTGTGAAGAGTGTGAGTCGGCCATGTTTTGAAATTATTGTTGGGACTCAAGCAAGATTTACATACTCTTTTCCAAGTCAGATTTTTCTTCTTGGAATGGTTGGACTTGAAATGGAGAGCATGAATCCTAAAAACTCTGTGGATATGAGGAGGCTAACATGCAGTGAAATTTTCGCTCAGCCTCTTGCATGACTTCTATACTCTTTTCTAACTCAGATTTTTCTTTTATCGGATGTCCTAGAAAAGGAGTATAGGAAGAAAAATGTGGGCAAAATATTGTAGATAAGGTGGTTGAAAATATGATTCGGGGCGGTATATCCCAATTGACTCGGTGAAGGGTTAAGATGATTTTGAAAATTTTGGTCATAAGATTGGGGATATAGGTTATATTGATTCGAATAAAATCAATCTGGCCTATTGTGTTGGTTCATGTTGTTCAAAGTCGGGTTGGAGTTATCCGAGTCAAATAAGGTCGAGGTAAAAAAATAGATTCATATGATTGGAAAAATTTTTGTTGTATTCCATTTTATCACAACAAATACAAACAAAAACAAAAAAAAAACAAACAAATAACAAAAAGAAAGAAAAACAAACAAGCCTATGTTAGTGTTGACTTAGACCTAGACGACTCCTACGGGTCGACTATCGAGGAGAAGGATATTGCAATATCTGACTACGAGCTAATTGGCCAGATAGGGGCAAAATTCAGTGGGAGGTATCCGTGCATAAGCAACGGGCCTTAATTACGCGAAATCACTAAATTTTCGAGGCTTAACCTCTTAATCCCTAATCCTTAGACACCGATTTTGCAAAAGTCTGGTACTAACAACATCCTCCCGAGGTCAATCTCTTAATGAGTCCGAGATATCCGTAGAGGTCAACGTCTTATAAGTTTTATTTAGGCTTGGGTTGTGTGAGTGGGGAGGTGATTTTTGAGCTTATGGAGGGTGATAACTTTCCCACCTTATGTTATGTCGGGTTATGCCCTTAAGTTTGATTCGTGCGGCTTAGGGAGGGTAATAACTTTCCCACCTTATGTTATGTCGGGTTATGCCCTTAAGTTTGATTCGTGCAAGTGTGTAATATAAATAAGAATGAACACACAAAGCGAGTAAATTCACCCACATGTTTGTCCTAATCTATATGCAATATGTACACCTGAGTTCAGATCACAACAACAGAACAAAATATAGTAATATGGAATTGAAATCAACACGTGCCTAAATGCAATCGTCTAAACCATTTTTAATGCATCCAATTACCGATTTTAGCTCTTAATTATTACAGTGAACAGATAAATCAATACAGAAAACTAAAAGCAGATACTAGAGTTTTTAACCACACAATGATTTCCCTACAAAAGATACAATCCAAAAACCCTAGAAATGCCGTTGCGTGGCCTTCAAGAGCCTAGCAAAAAGGTGGAAGCAGGCTCCCTACTTTCGAAAGCAGGGAGATATAGGGTTATTCTAGGTGCTGCAGTGTTTATTGTCTATAAAAATTGACTGTACACAGAAAAAAGAGAATGTTAACAAAAAAGTAAAATCAAACCATTTCCATCCCTGACAATGGTGCCAAAAATTGATCAGAGTAAATTCGTACGCAAAATTATGTATTATGTACATGTGTTTTGGCTTCCTCAATACTTCAGTTTAGCAAAATGGCTAAATCGGTCGAATCTATAGGAACGGGAGGAGATAGAAGTATTAACAATATGTTCACATTAGTGTTAATGATTCTTCAATGTTTCAAAAGAATGAAAAAGAAAAGAAAAGAAAACAAGACGAAGAAGGGGAAGAAAATGATGAAAACAAGGTAAAAAGGTAAAAGAGTGGTTTTGAAATTGGGTTTTTGATTGGTTGCTAATGTTGCATATTTAATGTCACATTTCCATACTTATTTTAGAATAAAAGCCTGCATTGTTCTAATTATTTGTTTAATTTATTTGCAGGCTCAATCCTTAAGGAGATGAAGAGAAATGAGCCCAAAAGCCCACCAGAATTCTGAATTAAATCAGAGTTAATTCGTACACATAAAATCAGGGCAAAATCAAGAGGTTGAAACCGGTTGAGAAGAATCCTCTCAGAATCGATCGGTTAAAGCAAGAATCCAAGGCCATTTCGTCAGAATCCGGAGCTCAAACGACAAAACCAAAAAAGGATAAAGCTAGAAGAAACCCATGGAGAGACCACCAACAGGGTGTGGCCATCTGGCCACACCCTGGCCGCAGAAACGCGGCTTGGGCCGCGGAAAGGGAGTTAGGCGGAGCGTGAACTCCCCCGACCTCCCCGGGATTCTGGTTGTTGGGTTTATGCCTATAAAAGGCCATTATCTGCGCTGAAAATGCGAGGTGAATGCAGAGTTAGGATTTTAGACTAGTTTTCCATTTCTTATTTTAGGTTTTTGTTTTTTCTTTTTATGTAATTGTAATTTTCATTTATGTAATTCAGAGGAGATCGACTTTCATCGAAGAACAAGAATGAAGCTTGAGCTATAGTGACAATGGTGTAAGGTTTTCTTTCTTTTCTTTGATTGTTATGAAATCGAATCGAGGTTTTTTATGTGTATGTACTTCTATTTAGTCTTCTTCTTCTTCTTCTTTTCTATTTTACTTTTCTTTTTCGTACAATCGTCTTCCAAGTGAGTCTAAAAGCATCGAAAGAGCCTTGCCATTGCGAGTGTCACCGATAGCTCATGACGATGGAATAGAGTCTCTCTCTGTATCATTTCATTCTTGAAGTAGTCTTGATGATGTAATGTGGACGAAGACCAATACAAATCTTATGGGCTATGCGCTGAATGCCTCCACTTCAAGGTAAATCATCGCTGAAGACTCAAGGTAAGCTTTTGACGAAAAGAAGGTAAGCAATTGTTTTTATTTCTTTTCTTTCATTTCTGTAAATTAAATCACAAACACCACTTCTTCCAAATCGTTTTCATTCTTCTTTCCACTTCATTGTACATAGTCGCTTTATTGTTTTCTGATTTTCCACCTTCTTCATCTTTCATTCTCTTCTAACATAACATGATTCTTTCACTTTTTCTTAACTTAAAAACAGAGAAGAACCTTCGTTTTTATTCTTAACGATTTCAATAAAGAACCGTAAAGCTTCCATCGCAAACCCTCCTTGTGGATCACGACCCGCATAGCCACTTACTATAGCGGAAGAATTGAGCACTTGCACATATTCTTTCTTAAGTTCTATAATCTCGTATTTTGTGTGCAGGTTTGGCCTCAATCGAATTTTGGCGCCGTTGCCGGGAAGGGTAAAACGGTTTTTATTGAAATCTGAATTTTTATTGCAAATTTTTAGAACTAAACGAATTTCTTCTCTGTTGCAGGTTACAGGGCAAGCAAAGCAGAAAATTATGATTGCAGTGACATACAAGTGGCCTTGGGCCTCTGCTCCAAAAAGCAGAGACCAAGGGCCCTCTGAATTGCCACGTTTCACGGCAAAAGCCGCGGATCCGCGGCAAGGACGAGTTGACTTGTAACGCCCCGATCCGGAGGGTACCGGGACGTCACTGCAACGTACATACGCAGGTCAGAAGTACCCTCACGTATATACGCTAAGCATCAGTACAAGCAAGAATCAGAGTACGACAAACGTAGCGTCCATTCATATGCCAACATAAGAAATACAAAGTACAAGGTTATCACAGGATGTGACATACTATTACATATCACATGCATCCTATATCACAGCCAAGCACAAAAGTACGATTTACAATATGATTACAAGATGCTCACGAGCTGAAGGAAGGTCCCGCGAGCTAAAAAGGAGAGTCTGGCACAACAGAAACCGAGACTAGTCAGCCTGCTCGGAAAGGAAAGCTCGATCTTCCACAGAAGGCTCCACCTCAATCCAAGGTCCGGAACCTGAACATACAAATTCAAGGGAGTCAGGACCTCCCAAACAAGTGAACAGGTTACAGCCGAGCGGCATAAGAAATAAGAGTATGAGAGTCGGTACAATATCATGAATAATCAGCCAGCGAGTAAAGGAAGCACAAAATATTATAAACGAAAGGCATTGTATAAGCTCAAGTTACGACCTCATGAGACTAGTACTTCGAGGGAATAATCCAAACAAGGAAACCCTCATCTATATACCTTTATCTCATGTCCCCGTAATCCAAGCGCATACAACACCCACAATTAACGTCTTTTATTATTATTATTATTACTCGTCTTACCCTGATATCTAGCTATGTGAACTAGCGTCCCAGCACACATAGATCCATATCCGAGTAAAGCAAGGTTGTTATTGGAAACCAGCGGGGGTATCAACGAACTATGTTTACAGTGGGTCCCGTACATACCCGGGACCACGGCCCAGGATTGTTCCGTTGCTTGGTAACGGAACCAGCCGCAAGGCTAACAGGAGGGTCTTATGTATGCCCTTATCATGATGGTACCAGGAAGGAGGGAGCCAGCACTCCCCTCGGTCGCCTGGAGGCCCACAGGTCAGACCGGAAATTTAGTTGCACAACATACCTAATACCACTGTAAACACGAACATATATTGATAGCCGCGTATTTCCCCCGGCCCGATGCAAGTTGTCTTATTTATGAATTCTTTAGATAATTATCAGGCTTCGGGAATGAACAGGAGCAAGTCAGGAATATTGTAAAAACAGGAGTATCAGGAGTACAATTTGTACTATCATGTAAATCAAATTGGTAAATCATAAAGTCCGTTTATCATTCCCGTTATCGTGATAATTATGAGAGTCATGTGTGTCATGCCTAGTGTTAGGAGATAGCATGACAAGAGGTGATATTCATCAAGTCTTGCAAATAGCAATATAAAATACATGACCCAAAGATAATGTTCATAATCAAAGAAGTAATTAACCATAGCAAATAGTCAAGATTAGTCGACTAGGGAGAGATAGTAGTCGACTTATGAAGGAATTAGTCGACTATAGATAGGGGACAAGTCGACTGATAGGGCTGCGTCTCAAAGAGTTGCGTTTTCAGGAGAAAAGTTAGTCGACTAGAAGAAGGGGTTAGTCGACTAATAGGCTGCGTTTCACAAGACTGCGTTTCAATATGCCGCGTCTCATAAGTCCGCGTCTTGTCACAAATCCGCGTCTCACAAGTCCGCGTCTTGTCACAAATCCGCGTCTCACAAGTCCGCGTCTTGTCACAAATCCGCATCTCACAAGTCCGCGTCTCACAAGTCCGCGTCTTCAGAAAGAAAGTTAGTCGACTAGGGCAATGAGTTAGTCGACTAATAGGGTCGCATCTTCAGAAGAAAAGCCGCGCTTCAAGGGAGTTAGTCGACTATAACAAAAGGATAGTCGACTAATAAAGGGTTCTAGTCGACTAAAGACTGGGTCAAGTCGACTAACAGAGTCAAACAGAGAGCAGAATTATCCTTTAAGGGTTGCATTATTTGATAAAATTACAAGTATGAAAATAATGTCCAAGTCTTGGCGAGTAGAATTACTCGCCTAAAATGCGTCCGACGTCCTGTAAGAAATGCCAAGTGAGGAAGATGAGTTCTTTGTCAAGTTTGTTACCAAAACGATTACCGGAATAATCGCGAACGATTACCGGAAAATCTACGGTGATAAAGCTCGGCCCCAATCCAAAAGGAGGGTACCGGCCCAGAGTCTTGCCGCCAATGAAGTGCACGGCCCCCAATCCAAAAGGAGTTGGCCGGTCTTCACAAGAGAGGGAAGGAGGTTGTGGTTGTTTGGAGAAGATGGAGGTGCAAGTCTAGTTCACCATGCCAAATCGGGATTTTGCAAACGTTGTTGCGGGGGACGAATGTATAGTCCGATAGAAAGAGGTCGACGAGGAGGTGAAGGTGGTATGCTTGGTGGAGGCTACGGTGGTGCAGGTGGTGGTGGAGATGGTGGTGAAGCTTGGTGAAGAAGATGGGTTCTTGGATGTTTCTTGGTGAAAGAGGTTGAAGAAGATGGTGTTTGCGGTTGGAAATGGAGGAGGAGATGGAGGAGAATGAGGTGGAGGGATTTGGTGGAAGAAGTTGGTGGTGGAAGTGGTGAAAAATGGAGGGAGGAGGCCGGCCAAGGGCAGCTTTGCTGCTGATTTTGCTGTTCTTTGCTGGCTGTAAAATGAAGAAGGAGAAGAGAAGTGGAAGAGAGAGAAGGTGGGAGTGCATGTGACTATATATATATAAATGTAAAGTTATTCTTACCATTTTACCCTCCATCCAAATTAAAGGAAACGCAAGAATGGAGACTTGCGTCTCCATTCAATTAAAGTCTGTGTTTGGGCTATTAGAGCTGGACGCGGAATTGCTGCTGCGCCCAAAAAGGAGAAAATACAGATCGCGTTAAAGAAAAGACAAAAAGGTATGGGTGATTAGAACTGGGTTGATCTCTTTGAAGGACAAAACATTAAATGCGGAATGGAGAGAGTCTCCGCATTAATTGCTGAGTCCAGTTGGAAAAACTCGCGTTTGAGGAAGGAGAGAGAAAATAATAAAATATACGAACATAATTTCGGTATCTGGGAAAACACCGAAAACTCAGGAAAAGCCCAAAAAATGAAGTATCTCAAAAAGTCTCCCAAAAATTCTCAAAAATAATAAATATTATATAAAGATTTTTGGTGAAATCGGTTTTCAGAAATTCAACTCCATTTTCAAAATAAAAATCCTGGAATCCATGGTGAACGGTGTCTACACCGGGTAGGCTGGATTTTCGATAAAATCTGAAAATTCCCAGAAAATGCCTGAAGGAAGAAAATATAATTTTAAGAAGGAATGTGAAAGCGGAATCCAAAATTTGATTCCAATTGTGAATTAAAATTCCTGGAATCAACCAGTGATACTGGCCGACACCGGTTTTGAAGATTTACAATTTAATTCCGAAAAATTTCAGAAAATCATGAAAAATCTAGAATATTAAAAAATAATATTTGAAACTAAAATTAGTCAAATCTGAATACCAAACAGATCAAATCATGCAGTACTGCTATATGAGTAAGTATTAAATAGCAGAAAATAAAATAAAATAAAATAATAATAATAAAATGCACCAAAAATCAGGATACGTAACTGTGCACGTATACCGAGGATGGGGTGTTACAATCTATCCACCTTACAAAAAATTTCGTCCTCGAAATTTCAGGAAGGGGAAGATGACGATAGAGAGAATAGGAAGAAAGGGTTTTACCAACTAAGTTGAAAATAGTTGAGGGTAACGCTCACGAATAACGTCCTCCCGTTCCCATGTGGCTTCTCCTGGCACATGTCTATTCCAAGAAACCAATACTAATGGTATTGCTTTATTCTTCAATGTTT
The DNA here is from genome assembly GCA_038442645.1 of Agave tequilana. NCBI lineage: Eukaryota > Viridiplantae > Streptophyta > Magnoliopsida > Asparagales > Asparagaceae > Agave > Agave tequilana. The sequence continues at coordinate 68,541 of JAVJIF010033766.1, forward strand.
TGATACTTTTGTCCAGGATGGCCATCGGTTGCTCTTTATAAGACAGATCTGACTGTAGTTCCAGTTCGGAGTGATCTAGAATGTGACTCTCATCCTTGACATACCTCCTCAACTGTGATACATGGAATACATTGTGTACTCCTTCTAAAGATGGCGGTAATGCCAATCGGTAAGACACATCTCCCACACGATCCAAAATTTCGAATGGGCCGATGTATCTCGGACTAAGTTTTCCACGAGTACCGAATCGGATTACCCCTTTGGTGGGTGATATCTTTAAAAATACATGCTCACCGGTTCTGAATTCCAATGGCCTTCTGTTTGTGTCTGCCCAACTCTTTTGTCGGCTCTGTGCTGCCCGGAGATGATCTCTGATGATTCGGACTTTGTCTGTTGTCTGGACTAGAATGTCTGGTCCCATAAGTCTTCTTTCGCCGACTTCGTCCCAACATATCGGTGACCTGCATTTCCTGCCATACAATGCCTCAAATGGGGCCATTTTGATACTAGCCTGATAGCTGTTATTATAAGAGAATTCTACCAAGTGAAGATAGTCTTCCCATGACCCTCTAAATTCTATCATGCAGGCTCGTAACATGTCTTCAAGGATCTGGATAGTCCGTTCAGATTGTCCGTCTGTCTGGGGGTGATATGAAGTACTGAATTTCAGACGAGTTCCTAAATTTTCTTGGAGACTTTCCCAAAAATGTGATCGGAATCTCATGTCTCTATCTGACACGATACTAATTGGAACTCCATGTAGACGAACAATTTCTTTCATATATTTTTCTGCAAGAACTTCTGTTGACTGACCTACTCTGAAAGGTAGGAAGTGAGCTGCTTTTGTAAGGCGGTCAATGATTACTCATACTGCATTATTACCCTTAGGACTGCGAGGTAGTGCTGTGACAAAATGCATGGTGATATGTTCCCACTTCCACTCGGGTATTGGCAAGGGCTGAAGAAGTCCAGCTGTTCTCTGGTGTTCTATCTTTACCTGCTGGCAAACTAAGCACTTGGCCACATGCTGGGCTATCTCCCTTTTCATGGCATTCCACTAGAACTTCTGTTTCAAGTCTTGATACATTTTATTTCCTCCCGGGTGTATGGAATAGGCCGAACTATGTGCCTCTGCCAAAATTTTCTGTCGGACTTCTCCTTGGGGGACACAAATTCTGTTACCAAAATATAATGCGTTATCTGAATGAATACGGAGGTCAGTTCTCAATCCAGCTTCTATTTGAGCTCTGAATTTCTGCAATCTGGGGTCTTCTTTTTGAGCTTCTTTAATCTCATCTATCAGGGTTGATTGAATCTGAAAGGTCATCAACTGTCCTGTCTTATCAATTCCTTGTACTATTATTAAGTCCAGTTTTATGATATCCTGAATCAACTCCTTCTGTTGCGTAAGTTGTACTAGCATTTTATTCTCTGGCTTCCTGCTCAATGCATCTTGTACTGTATTGACTCTGCCTGGATGATACTGTAAATCTATATCATAATCTGCCATTAATTCAAGCCACCGTCTCTGTCTCATGTTTAATTCTTTCTGCGTGAAAATATACTTTAGACTCTTGTGATCAGTGTAGATTAGCACCTTGTCTCCCAGAAGATAATGTCTCCAGATCTTCAATGCGAATATTACAGCTGCCAGCTCTAAGTCATGAGTTGGGTAATTTCTCTCATGTGGTTTCAGTTGCCTGGATGCATACGCTATGACATGATCATGCTGCATTAATACACACCCCAGGCCTTTTCCGGATGCATCACTGTATATAACCATCCCTCCTCTTCCTGAGGGAGTCCTCAAGACTGGAGCTGTAATGAATCTTTCCTTTAATTGTTCAAATGCTGCGGTACATTCCTCCGTCCATATATATTTTTCTCCTTTCCGGGTGAGCTTCGTTAACGGGGCTGCAATCTTAGAAAAATCTTGGACAAAGCGCCTGTAATATCCGGCCAATCCAATAAAACTCTTAATATCTGTTACTGTCCTTGGAATTGGCCAGTCCTTTACTGCCTGAATTTTACTGGGGTCTACTGAAATTCCTTCTTCTGAAATTATGTGTCCAAGGAAGGCCACACTATTTAACCAGAAATCACATTTGCTTTGCTTAGCATGAAGTTGTTCCTGTTGGAGAGTCTGTAACACTATTCTCAAGTGGTCTGCATGTTCTCTGTCGTTCTTCGAGTAGATCAAGATGTCATCTATAAAAACAACCACAAACTGATCCAAATATGATGAGAACACTCTGTTCATCAAATCCATGAAAACTGCAGGGGCATTGGTGACTCCAAAGGGCATAACTAGAAACTCATAATGGCCATAACGAGTCCTGAATGCTGTCTTTGGAACATCTTCTTTCTTTACCTTCAGCTGATGATAACCTGATTGCAAATCCAATTTTGAAAAGACTCGAGCTCCATGAAGCTGATCAAACAGATCATCAATTCTTGGTAAGGGGTACTTATTCTTGATGGTAACCTTGTTTAACTCTCTGTAGTCTATACACAACCGCTTACCACCGTCTTTCTTGTTGCTAAGAGCACTGGAGCTCCCCATGGTGAAGCACTTGGTCTAATCAATCCCTTGTCAGAATATTCTTGTAGCTGCTTCTTAGAATTTCTAACTCAGTGGGTGCCATTCTGTATGGAGCTTTGGATATCGGAACTGTGCTTGGAAGGGTATCAATGGAGAACTCAATCGTTCTGTCAGGTGGAAGCCCTGAGATTTCAGCAAACACTTCTGGGAACTCATCCCAAACCGGTACCTCCTTCTTCTGGGTCTCAGCAATAGTCATTTGAGTTTCCTTCTTGACAGTCTCAGGTTCCCCATCAAATTGAAATCCGGCTGACGTGGAATTCTGAAAATAACTTTCTTGTTTCGACAATCAATGACTGCATGGTATATACTGAGCCAAGTCATGCCTAAGATTACGTCGTACCCTTTAGTATCTAGTACGAGCATATCCACTGTTAATGTCCTGTCACACAGTTCCACCGGACAATTTACACAAACTCTATTAGAGATGACTACTCCGTTACCAGTACTAATCTCCCACTGGTGGTCTAAATATTCAACAGGTATAGAGTTCAAAGCAATGAAACTATCTGATATGTAGCAATGAGAAGCGCCAGAATCAAAGAGGGCTAAGACAGGTTTAGAGTGCACCATAATCTTACCTGTCACCACTTCTCCAGAAGTTTGGGCCTCTTCCGCCGTCAAGTTGTAGGCTCGTCCTTTTCTACGACCCGCTGCATTTCTAATCCCCTCTGGACTGGGCGGATAACTTGTAGTGGGGGAGGGGGAAGGGCCCTCCTAACCATTGGTCCCTGGTTCCTCTGTCCATCTGGCCCTGGAAGTGCTGGCAATGCTTGGTTGACCATTCCCATTCTTTTGTGGGAACAGACTTCTATTGAATGATCACGGGAACCACATACCAGGCATAACCCATTTGCCCTACGGCAATTTTGTCGAGAGTGACCTGGTTTCTGGCAATAGCTACAAAAGAAAATGGTTGGGTTACTGGAAAGGGGGCTGGTCGAAATGGTCGTCTCATGGTTGGGATCCTTGCTGCTCTGAATGGACCTCCTCTCCTGTTTGTGGAAATGGCCTCTTCATGATCTGATTCCTTATCATGTTAGATTTCCCTTTCTCCAGTCCTCGCTCCACCTCCCGAGCTATGGTGAGGACTTGGGAATAAGTTTCAGCTGTTGGGGCATTAAGAGGATTTGAATGTCCATTTGTAAACCCTGTTGGAACCTACTCGCCCGCTTTTCCTCATCAGCCACCATATATGGAGCAAAGCGGCTCAGCCTCAAGAACTCAGCGGCATACTCATCCACAGACCGGTTCCATTGTTGAAGTCGGATGAACTGTTCTTCCATTTCTTTCTGAGCTGTGGCAGGGAAAAATCTACTATAGAAGCTTTGAGAAAAACTGGTCCCAAGTGACAGGTTTCTCCAGTCTTGCTTCTTCAGCTAGCCACCAGGTCCTGGCTACATCTTTAGTTGAATCTTGGCGACCTCCACTTGATTTTCTTTTGGGACCCGGGCTGCGTTCAACAGATCTGTGGTGTCGATCAACCATTGTTCAGCATCTAGTGGCTTCTCTCCCCCCGTAAATATCGTCGGTTGCAATCGCCTAAAATCTGATACGTTCCCCGGCCTTTGCTCCTTAGGAGTTGCTAACTCTTGCCGAAGGAGTTCCGTCTGCTGTTGCTGATTCTCCATCATAGTCTGGATAACCCTCAGAATCTCAACATTTTCTCCCGCGGGTCCATTGATGCTTGCCCGGAGTTGCTAGACCCGTCCTTCTATCCATACTTATGTTGGTAAAAAGGAGACTGGAAACTGGAAAGATGGAAGGATTTTAGGACACAAGGAAAGGAATCAAGAAGGACTAGATAACTTTGTACATTGTAGTTGGCAATGGCAAATTCCATTTGCTGCTTGATTGTACTATAGGTGTGAGAGCCTAGGCTCTGATACCAACCTGTAACGCCCCGATCCAGAGGGTACCGGGACGTCACTGCGACGTACATACGCAGGTCAGAAGTACCCTCACGTATATACGCTAAGCATTAGTACAAGCAAGAATCAGAGTACGACAAACGTAGCGTCCATTCATATGCCAACATAAGAAATACAAAGTACAAGGTTATCACAGGATGTGACATACTATTACATATCACATGCATCCTATATCACAGCCAAGCACAAAAGTACGATTTACAATATGATTACAAGATGCTCACGAGCTGAAGGAAGGTCCCGCGAGCTAAAAAGGAGAGTCTGGCACAACAGAAACCGAGACTAGTCAGCCTGCTCGGAAAGGAAAGCTTGATCTTCCACAGAAGGCTCCACCTCAATCCAAGGTCCGGAACCTGAACATACAAATTCAAAGGAGTCAGGACCTCCCAAACAAGTGAACAGGTTACAGCCGAGCGGCATAAGAAATAAGAGTATGAGAGTCGGTACAATATCATGAATAATCAGCCAGCGAGTAAAGGAAGCACAAAATGTTATAAACGAAAGGCATTGTATAAGCTCAAGTTACGACCTCATGAGACTAGTACTTCGAGGGAATAATCCAAACAAGGAAACCCTCATCTATATACCTTTATCTCATGTCCCCGTAATCCAAGCGCATACAACACCCACAATTAACGTCTTTTATTATTATTATTATTATTACTCGTCTTACCCTGATATCTAGCTATGTGAACTAGCGTCCCAGCACACATAGATCCATATCCGAGTAAAGCAAGGTTGTTATTGGAAACCAGCGGGGGTATCAACGAACTATGTTTACAGTGGGTCCCGTACATACCCGGGACCACGGCCCAGGATTGTTCCGTTGCTTGGTAACGGAACCAGCCGCAAGGCTAACAGGAGGGTCTTATGTATGCCCTTATCATGATGGTACCAGGAAGGAGGGAGCCAGCACTCCCCTCGGTCGCCTGGAGGCCCACAGGTCAGACCGGAAATTTAGTTGCACAACATACCTAATACCACTGTAAACACGAACATATATTGATAGCCGCGTATTTCCCCCGGCCCGATGCAAGTTGTCTTATTTTATGAATTCTTTAGATAATTATCAGGCTTCGGGAATGAACAGGAGCAAGTCAGGAATATTGTAAAAACAGGAGTATCAGGAGTACAATTTGTACTATCATGTAAATCAAATTGGTAAATCATAAAGTCCGTTTATCATTCCCGTTATCGTGATAATTATGAGAGTCATGTGTGTCATGCCTAGTGTTAGGAGATAGCATGACAAGAGGTGATATTCATCAAGTCTTGCAAATAGCAATATAAAATACATGACCCAAAGATAATGTTCATAATCAAAGAAGTAATTAACCATAGCAAATAGTCAAGATTAGTCGACTAGGGAGAGATAGTAGTCGACTTATGAAGGAATTAGTCGACTATAGATAGGGGACAAGTCGACTGATAGGGCTGCGTCTCAAAGAGTTGCGTTTTCAGGAGAAAAGTTAGTCGACTAGAAGAAGGGGTTAGTCGACTAATAGGCTGCGTTTCACAAGACTGCGTTTCAATATGCCGCGTCTCATAAGTCCGCGTCTTGTCACAAATCCGCGTCTCACAAGTCCGCGTCTTGTCACAAATCCGCGTCTCACAAGTCCGCGTCTCACAAGTCCGCGTCTTCAAAAAGAAAGTTAGTCGACTAGGGCAATGAGTTAGTCGACTAATAGGGTCGCATCTTCAGAAGAAAAGCTGCGCTTCAAGGGAGTTAGTCGACTATAACAAAAGGATAGTCGACTAATAAAGGGTTCTAGTCGACTAAAGACTGGGTCAAGTCGACTAACAGAGTCAAACAGAGAGCAGAATTATCCTTTAAAGGTTGCATTATTTGATAAAATTACAAGTATGAAAATAATGTCCAAGTCTTGGCGAGTAGAATTACTCGCCTAAAATGCGTCCGACGTCCTGTAAGAAATGCCAAGTGAGGAAGATGAGTTCTTTGTCAAGTTTGTTACCAAAACGATTACCGGAATAATCGCGAACGATTACCGAAAAATCTACGATGATAAAGCTCGGCCCCAATCCAAAAGGAGGGTACCGGCCCAGAGTCTTGCCGCCAATGAAGTGCACGGCCCCCAATCCAAAAGGAGTTGGCCGGTCTTCACAAGAGAGGGAAGGAGGTTGTGGTTGTTTGGAGAAGATGGAGGTGCAAGTCTAGTTCACCATGCCAAATCGGGATTTTGCAAACGTTGTTGCGGGGGACGAATGTATAGTCCGATAGAAAGAGGTCGACGAGGAGGTGAAGGTGGTATGCTTGGTGGAGGCTACGGTGGTGCAGGTGGTGGTGGAGATGGTGGTGAAGCTTGGTGAAGAAGATGGGTTCTTGGATGTTTCTTGGTGAAAGAGGTTGAAGAAGATGGTGTTTGCGGTTGGAAATGGAGGAGGAGATGGAGGAGAATGAGGTGGAGGGATTTGGTGGAAGAAGTTGGTGGTGGAAGTGGTGAAAAATGGAGGGAGGAGGCCGGCCAAGGGCAGCTTTGCTGCTGATTTTGCTGTTCTTTGCTGGCTGTAAAATGAAGAAGGAGAAGAGAAGTGGAAGAGAGAAGGTGGGAGTGCATGTGACTATATATATATAAATGTAAAGTTATTCTTACCATTTTACCCTCCATCCAAATTAAAGGAAACGCAAGAATGGAGACTTGCGTCTCCATTCAATTAAAGTCTGCGTTTGGGCTATTAGAGCTGGACGCGGAATTGCTGCTGCGCCCAAAAAGGAGAAAATACAGATCGCGTTAAAGAAAAGACAAAAAGGTATGGGTGATTAGAACTGGGTTGATCTCTTTGAAGGACAAAACATTAAATGCGGAATGGAGAGAGTCTCCGCATTAATTGCTGAGTCCAGTTGGCAAAACTCGCGTTTGAGGAAGGAGAGAGAAAATAATAAAATATACGAACATAATTTCGGTATCTGGGAAAACACCGAAAACTCAGGAAAGCCCAAAAAATGAAGTATCTCAAAAAGTCTCCCAAAAATTCTCAAAAATAATAAATATTATATAAAGATTTTTGGTGAAATCGGTTTTTAGAAATTCAACTCCATTTTCAAAATAAAAATCCTGGAATCCATGGTGAACGGTGTCTACACCGGGTAGGCTGGATTTTCGATAAAATCTGAAAATTCCCAGAAAATGCCTGAAGGAAGAAAATATAATTTTAAGAAGGAATGTGAAAGAAGAATCCAAAAATTTGATTCCAATTGTGAATTAAAATTCCTGGAATCAACCAGTGATACTGGCCGACACCGGTTTTGAAGATTTACAATTTAATTCCGAAAAATTCCAGAAAATCATGAAAATCTAGAATATTAAAAAATAATATTTGAAACTAAAATTAGTCAAATCTGAATACCAAACAGATCAAATCATGCAGTACTACTATATGAGTAAGTATTTAAATAGCAGAAAATAAAATAAAATAAAATAATAATAATAAAATGCACCAAAAATCAGGATACGTAACTGTGAACGTATACCGAGGATGGGGTGTTACATGACTACTAACAGCTTTTTGCAGGGCTGCTTAGTTTACAAATTCTAGTTTGCTGCAACTTTAATTTTTCTTATATGCCATAACATAAGCCTGCTAATAATCAACAGTAAAAATATTTGTTGAAAAGATAAAAAATTGATTAGACATTTGCATTTTAGGCACGTGTCTTTTTAATTCCTTTATTTTTTTTTACTGTTGAAGAGTGCTGGAGCAAGGTACGTATGCATTGCATTTAGCATAGGACTCACTTCGTGGTTGTTTATATCGCTTTGAGTGAATCTTACATATCTTGTACACTTGCACAAAATTATTTTAAGGGCACTAACCCATAACAAGATAAGGTGGGGATTTAATCACCCTTCCTTAGCCTAAAAATCAGATTTCAAGCACTCACTAACCCAAGCCTAACTAAAATTGAGTAGACGTTGGCCCTAGGGACATCTCGGACTCAATTAGGAGATTATCCTAAGGGGGAAAAATGTTGGAATCTAACTCCTGCAAAATCAGTGTCTAGGAAAGGGATTGAGGGCCGAAAGCCCGAAGGTTGGTGGTTATTTAATTAAGGAACGTCTTTGACGGAAAACCTCCCACTAACCTTACCCTGACCTAGCTGATTAGCTTGTGGTTAAAGTCTACATTAGACCTCCCGTGGACAGTCTAACCAGTTAGGAGTCGTCTAGGTCCTAAGTCTACCCTAATTTAGGCTAGAATTTTCTCTTTTTTGTTTGTTTATTTGTTTGTTTTTCTTTGTTTGTATTCTATTGTGTGATATGGACTACAATAATAATTTTTTCAACTACAATAATAATCCATTTTACACACCGACTTCATTTTCGGATATTACCAACCCGGCATATCATAACTTTGACCAACCTAGTGTGCCGGATTGGTCTTATCCGAATCAATATGACCCATACCCCCATCTAATAACTATAATTTCCATAATGATTTTAACTCTTCACCGAGTCAGTGGGGATTCACCTCCCCCGAGCATAATTTCCAACCACCTTGCCCTCCTTCTCCACCTAGTCCACATTATGTTCAAGATTCATACTCAGTTCCACCCGTCCAAAATAGGAAACCATCAATTATGGAAATGAGTATGCGTGAGTCCAAACACAAATCCCAAAATCTGATGGACTCACAATTTCACTACCATTTCCAAGATAATTCTTCATCTTTTCATCAAAATAATGAACCTATCAACTATGAAAAGATGCTTGAAGCCATGACTCAGGCTCAAAACACTCGTAATCGTGACATAGATATGATGGTCGAATCTCTACGTTCCCACCGTCCTGATGTCACTAACTATTCTGTTAGAGCTGAAGAGTCATGTAGTTTTAGAAATCAAGATTCCATTTCAGCACAACCATTTGAACTTACCCAAACTCCAAATGATATTGACAGTTTGGCTAGTTTTCCTTTTCCTGAAATAGAACTTGAAAATGATTATGATCCTGTACCCCAACTTAGTGATTCAATTCTATTTCCTGATTCGATTATGACTCCGGTATCTTCACCTGACTTCAATCTTTTCCCGGAGTCAACATCGAATCCTGTACCAATTCATAAAGAAATTGAATCACCTATCTTTGAGGATCATGTTGAACTTGACCAACTTTACAATTTTGAAAATCCCATGGATAAATTGGCAAGTTCTCCATTTTTTGATATTGAACTCAATGAGATATGTGACCTAGATTCTCACATATGTGATCCAATTCAACTTTCTGAATCAATATTGACTCCTGTTTTATTACCAAACTTGAATAATATTCTAGAGTCAGTTTTGATTCCCCCACCTATCATTCCTGAACTGGAATCACCCATATTAGGTCACATTCCATTGTTGGAAAATACATGTGGACTTGAGTTTCAACTTCTTGACTTGGACCCAATTCCTGAACCAATTTCGACTCTTGAACCTTTACTTGATTTAAGTCACCTTCCTGAGTCGGTAATAGTACCTATCCTTTATGAGTCCAAGTCAATCATTCTATCATTTCATACTCCATTCTGGGACGAGGTGGTTGATAAATTTGACTCCGAAATCAATTATGAAATATGGAAATTAGATGGGGTAAAATATTTAATAAAGATCCTTCATGGATTTATCTTTTTAATGGGTTATATTAAAGATATTGCTGGTGGGTTCCTCCGAGACCCAAGAAAAGTTGATTGGGCCGCGTTTCGTGGACCAATCAGACCACCACCGGAACCACCACCTTAAGGTAACCATTTTCCTTCCCTTTCTTCTTTTTTATGCATCTATGCATTAATTCATACATTGAGGACAATGCATGAGATAGGTGTGGGGGAGGGTCTAACATAACTTTTCTTTTTCTTTAAAAAAAAATTAACATTTTTCTTTACCTTTAAAAACTTTTTGAAAAATAGAAATAATATTTTGACTTATTTTTGTAAGAAATTAAGTTAATTTTAAGGAATAGGAAAATTCAAATTAGGATTTCTTATACTTGGTCAAAATAAGATTATTTGTTTGATTTTTAGAGTTAGGAAGATAATTTGTCAAAGTAATTTGGTCTTGATCTTTACCTTGATGAAATATGCACACGTCATATACTTACACACTTAGGGTTCAAAAACAAAGATTCTTATGCCTTATAAAAAATATATATATATATAAACAAATCTAATTATTGATTAGGTAGGTGCTTTGGCCTAAGAAAGCCTTAGTATTTATGCAAAAGATAATTAGATGAGTTTGAAAAAAAAAAACAACAAGTCTAATTATTGACTAGCTAGGTGCTTTGGCCTAAGCAAGCCTTGGTATTTATGCGAAAGATGATTAGATAAGTTTGAAAAGAAAAATCCTCTGATTAAGCTGGGTATTTGTGCCTAATAAAGCATAAGTATTCACGCTTAAAAGAGATTCATCCTTAGTTTTGTGGCCTTATTTGCTCGAGTCCTTAAGTCCTAGGGGTGTCTTCTCACCTGGTGCCCTAAGACCGTCTGGTTTGGGAGTCATCGATTAAAGCTCGTTACATGGGCAGATTAGAAAGCCTAATAAAACTAAGGAATAATACCACAAAAAAAAAGTATATATATAAAAATAAATAAGGCATAAGAGTTAGAGTTAATGAACCCTTAGTCAAAATTTTCACATTCACAAGGTGCATATGACTTAGGGTAAAGCAATAGACTAGATGAGAAGCACAATTTGACTCCTTACTTTGATTGATAACAAATTTTTGAATAGAAACTAAGTTTAGGAATGAAAATTTCGATTTTCCTATAACTTATAGATTGCTTAGATCTTACAATCATATTTCAAATATTTTTCTCTTTCAAAATGCTTTTCGAAAATACTAACTCTTAATTTCCCTTTCTTTATGGATTTTGTGGGTGCAATCCGCTGAAAACCCTAACGAGACAAAACTCGTCCTCTAGGGGGAACCTAGAGGTTTAACGGCTTGTTACACATGCTCAGTGCAATCGCGCGACCCGCGAAAGTGGTCTAATAATCCTTAGTATAATTTAGTTGTTTTGCTTGAGGACGAGCAAAAGATAGGTATGGGAGTGTGATTGGTTGCTAATGTTGCATATTTAATGTCACATTTCCATACTTATTTTAGAATAAAAGCCTGCATTGTCCTAATTATTTGTTTAATTTATTTGCAGGCCCAATCCTTAAGGAGATGAAGAGAAAAGAGCCCAAAAGCCCACCAGAATTCTGAATTAAATCAGAGTTAATTTGTACACATAAAATCAGGGCAAAATCAAGAGGTTGAAACCGGTTGAGAAGAATCCTCTCAGAATCGATCGGTTAAAGCCAAGAATCCAAGGCCATTTCGTCAGAATCCGGAGCTCAAACGACAAAACCAACAAAGGATAAAGCCAGAAGAAACCCATGGAGAGACCCACCAACAGGGTAAAAGCCGCGTTTCCGCGGCAATCTTGGGGAGTTAGGGGGAGCGTGAACTCCCCCGACCTCCCCGGGATTCTGCTTGTTGGGATTATGCCTATAAAAGGCCATTATCTGCGCTGAAAATGCGAGGTGAATGCAGAGTTAGGATTTTAGACTAGTTTTTCATTTCTTAGTTTAGGTTTTTGTTTTTTCTTTTTATGTAATTGTAATTTTCATTTATGTAATTCAGAGGAGATCGACTTTCATCGAAGAACAAGAATGAAGCTTGAGCTATAGTGACAATGGTGTAAGGTTTTCTTTCTTTTCTTTGATTGTTATGAAATCGAATCGAGGTTTTTTATGTGTATGTACTTCTATTTAGTCTTCTTCTTCTTCTTCTTTTCTATTTTACTTTTCTTTTTCGTACAATCGTCTTCCAAGTGAGTCTAAAAGCATCGAAAGAGCCTTGCCATTGCGAGTGCCACCGATAGCTCATGACGATGGAATAGAGTCTCTCTCTGTATCATTTCATTCTTGAAGTAGTCTTGATGATGTAATGTGGACGAAGACCAATACTCAAATCTTATGGGCTATGCGCTGAATGCCTCCACTTCAAGGTAAAATCATCGCTGAAGACTCAAGGTAAGCTTTTGACGAAAAGAAGGTAAGCAATTGTTTTTATTTCTTTTCTTTCATTTCTGTAAATTAAATCACAAACACCACTTCTTCCAAATCGTTTTCATTCTTTTTTCCACTTCATTGTACATAGTCGCTTTTATTGTTTTCTGATTTTCCACCTTTTTCATCTTTCATTCTCTTCTAACATAACATGATTCTTTTACTTTTTCTTAACTTAAAAACAGAGAAGAACCTTCGCTTTTATTCTTAACGATTTCAATAAAGAACCGTAAAGCTTCCATCGCAAACCCTCCTTGTGGATCACGACCCGCATAGTCACTTCCTATAGCGGAAGAATTGAGCACTTGCACATATTCTTTCTTAAGTTCTATAATCTCGTATTTTGTGTGCAGGTTTGGCCTCAATCAGTTTTTAAAACAGAGTAAAAGGTAAAGAAATACTCATGGCTACTAACTACTAATTACTTCACTAACCATGCTAACCTCTTACTGATAGTTGCCTCACATGGATCCTTGGCCACCACTAATCCTTGGCTTCAAGAGATGTTACAAAGCATGAAACATAAAATTGTTCTCCATAGCCAAACCACATTAACAAGGTGCAAGCTACTATTAATCCATCAAAAGCGGTTAGAGGCAAGCCTGAAATAAAGTAAATATTGTAAGTTAGCTTGTTAGAAGTTAAAAGTTAGAACCAATCATCATGAGCCACCAATGGCTCTTGCAAGAGCAAGGCCTTGTAGAGGCTATTAGATCATGTGGATTATCATGTAAGTGTTAGCATGTTAGTGGTTAGTAGTTAGATTGCCATGAGAGAAAACTAGCTAAGCATCATGTAGAAAATAGAGAAGAAACAATAAAGGGAAAGGACTCTATTACATCAACACTCTCTTTCTCCTGTGAATCAATTTCTACCCTAATACATGATCTAAATAGAAAGGAAAAATTCAAAGAGAAGAAAGAAGAAAACCTAAAACTAATCTTAAGATAAAGAAACCCTAATCCTATGGTCACCTTCTTCTCTCTGACGGTAAAGAATGGATATATAGGCAATAAACCCTAGTCCCAACAAATCGTAGCCATGGATAAAATCGTGCAGCTAACAACCACTATATTGTCGCGTTTTCATGGTTTTTGCCGTAAAAGCACGGTAATGTTAAGGCCATTGGGTCTGCATCAGTGGCGACAGTCTAGCTTTGCAAAGATGTACTTGTAGAAGCTTCTATTCTTCTGAGATATTCTCTGAACCACTACAGAAATAGGCTGCATTCCTTGGGTTCATAAATAACCTTTAATTAATTTCTAATAAATGGAATTTGTGGGCTTCGTCTCCATTTGAGCCATGGACCTAAAACATAGGCAAGAGACCATTAAAAAGCGGGTTTTTATTCATAAACTAGTAGGAAAACGCGATAATAAAATGCAAAATTTGAGACTAATCAGGGTCCACAAAATGATGGCAACACACATCTTTGAAGGTAAGTATAGTTCATTGGTATTCGTAATTAATTTAGCTAGTGTAATTAGTTTAGATTAGTTTAATTAATTTAGTTGTTTGCCACAATTAATTAATTAGCAGGTTATTAATTTTGTTGAATTTATTTAGTTATTTAATTAATGATGATTTATTACCTATATTATTTTGCTATTAATTTTAGTGATGAGTAGTTAAAATACTTTGACACCTAGGGAGATGAACCTAGTCAGATTGTCATGTGGTCAACGTTTGATCTTCTCAGTAGGACTACTTGCACATCTATTTACCTAAATCTTTTAGGATATTATTTCTAGAGCCACTAGGTATTTGACATGTTATGTGTCTGAAATTAATGGTCCATTCTTAGGGTTTTACTGCACTTTTCGCTTTTAATATAAGTTGTCAATTTTATTTACATTTGATAGATCATGTAATTGGACAATACCATATACTTAGATCTAGTTGTTGGCCCAAAGGCCCATCACTCTAATTTTGGTGATAATTAACTCATATAGTTATAGTACTAATGATCTTGTGTTTAATTAGTCTCTGATATGTGATCAAGATCTGTGTTTAGCTTCAACAAAGGATTTCAAGTCAAGTTTTGGAGCTAGCACGTGTTAATTCAAGAGCTTGTGCATCAAGACCACATCAAGTACTCAAGAAGAGTCTAGCTTATTGGATCCTATTTTCGACCAAGTCAAGAAAGAAGAAGAAAACTTCAAAGTGAAGACCTTCAAAGAGAAGACTTGTGCCTAGATTTGTTTTGTTAAGATTTTGTTTTTAGATAAAATGTAAAGGATAGATTAGTTGGTGGATTGTTCAAGTATTATATAAACTCACACACAAGATTTAGATGAGTTTTTATAAAAGAGTTTTCATTTTGAAAAAATACAAAAGAGTTTTCATTTTGGAAAAATACCGTTTTGATTTTTAGAGTTTCATATATACGTGTGTTTTAACCAAAACTATTTTAGAGCTTAATGTTAAAAACATAAATTGTCACGCCCCGCTTCCCAAAATACACTGGAGCGGAGACGCGACACGAGTCGGCGACGCATATACGCAAGGAAAATCCCTCACGTATACGCGCTAAGCCTTAAGTAACCTGAAACAAGCTATAATAAATCCCAACTGTAATGAATACTGAATACTGCAATACCACATATGAACAACCACGCATGATATCATATGAATCAAGACTGGAATAACAACTGAACTGATATAACAAGAATCAAGGAATAATACGGAAGCTAGAAAGATAATAGTACCAGAATAGAATAGGCAGAAGCTCCAGCTAATCGCGAAGCGTACAGCCTCAACGAACACCTGCACAAAGGAAACAAATCGTCCAATATCTGGACGTGCAAATCCAGGGTCGTCAGAACGCGACCATGGTGAGTGTGTGTGTAAAGGGGAAATAGCTCGTGCATAAGAACATGTGCATAAAGCAATATCAAGAACAACTGCAGATAACATATAACTGAATAGCATGACAAACAACTGCAGATATAAGATAAATAAATATCATGACATGATAACATCTGAACTAAAGTATAACTGATAACAGCATGAACAAAGATATAAGACAACTATCACATCCGTAAACTAACATCTGATATCAAAGTCAACTATCACAAATGTAGACTAATAGCTGATGTCTGAAGGTGTAACCTAGATATGTCACTAGTCTGGTTGGTTATTATTAACCTAACTAATGTAGTACTTAGCTGTGTCCCATACCACAGCCGTTTTCCCACATATCAAACAATGTTATCGTTATTGTAATTGCCTGCCAATGTAGTGCATGTGTTTTGGAAGAGTACCGTGCATGCCCGGTACCACGGTCTAACACCCCTGGCACTGAACCAGGACAAGCCGCTAGGCTCTGACAACTGAAGACCACAGCCCCACACGAAAAGACAACTAGTGTGGCGCCGTAATCCGGGCATAGCCCTGACAACTGACAACTGAATGGGTAGCCAGTACTACCCTGGTTCCCCATGGTTGGAACCCACAACTCGGTACCATAAGAATCCTTCCAAAATACACGACATGCATCATCAGGCAATTACCCCTGTTCCCCGGGTTATGGTGTCTTTTATTAATAAGCAATCAATGTTATTTAATATGTAGTAGTAACCAATATCTCCAATAACTGCTGATGTCAACACTAGCTGATAATCTGACAACTGGTAACTGATAACTGATATCTGACAACTGTGATATCTGACAACTGTGATATCTGATAACTGAGTAGCTGACAACTAATATCTGACATCTGAAATAGAATACTGGAGATATAGCCACTAACACAATAGTGTCACAAACAACTAGTGTCACTAACAACTATAACTGTAATATCCCTAATCTAATACTACTGTATTTTTATTTTTCTAAAGTATTTATTTTATTTTACTGGTAATATTATTTATTAACTTGAGTTACAGTACAAATTATTTTAAAATAGCAAATGGTATTTTGGCTTTATAATTATATTTAACATTATTAGATATTATCATTTTAATTATTAACTAGTAGTTTTCCCATTACCCTGTTAATAGTAATTATTATTGTTAATTATTATTTTCATGCGAGCTCAAAAACTAAGCCCACTCTTTATTTTCTTATTCTTAATATTACTTATTTATTTTAACTAAAGCCCAATAATATATAGCCCAACACCCATTACCATTAAACCCAATACTCATTTACCCATCCTATATTATATTTCCTAATCCTAAACCAAACCCTAAGTAATAACCTAAACCTAGATCTAAATCCTCCTCCATCTTCATGCTACAGCCGCCAACACCAAATCCGCCATCATCTTCGACGGATCCCCATCTCCATCTTCCGCGCAACCACCTCCCCGTGTGCGCACCTCCTTCCTCTCTCTCCACCTGTGTGGCGCAGCCGCCCTCCACCTCCAACAGCCCTTGCCAGATTTTCCCCCTTGCCGGCGCGCCCCACCAGACCCGCCTCCTCCCTAGATTTCTAATATACAAACTAGGGCTGGCAACTGGTAAGGAGACCTTGACGGATTCGGTCATATAATTGAGGGAACTTGCTTGCTTCATCTGTTGCTCAGAACTTAGGGTGATCCTTTTTATTTATCTCTGCTCTACTGTTTATTTAGTCATTTTTATTGGTTATGGCATTTTTTTTATTAATTAATTTTCATAGCCGTGAGCCCCTGCACCTCCTCCTCTCTTTTCAAATTTATATAGATGGGAATAATATAATGTATATTTTAATAATGTATGTTGCTATAGGCATTTGATTTGCATGTGGGTAATTCTTGTATGCGGCATAAATCCTTACTCCGAGCCATTTTCCGGCTCTCCGCGGGATGCCGTTGATCGACGTCGGCGAGCGCGAACGCACCCCTCGCCCTTCACGGCGAGTTGCTCTATCCAACGACACCCTCCGCGGCCCCGTACGCCTCCGTCGGAGCCTCCGTCGGTGCGCCGCAAATCACCACATTATTAGGTGAGTTACTTTCCTTCTCCCACTTCATTTCTCTTCCATTTCATGTTAATTATATATTTATGTGTTTTATATAATGTATAGTAATGTATCTTAACTTATATGCATGGTTACTATTTATTTATGTGGATGGGTGGTCATTTAATTTAATTAAGTGTATGTTATTTAATTAAGTACATGCATGTATGTAAATATATATATATATTAGTAAAATGCATGGGTGGAATTTAATTAATGTATAGATATTTATAATTAATAATAGGTATTTATTAATTTGA
The DNA here is from genome assembly GCA_038442645.1 of Agave tequilana. Classification (NCBI taxonomy): domain Eukaryota; kingdom Viridiplantae; phylum Streptophyta; class Magnoliopsida; order Asparagales; family Asparagaceae; genus Agave; species Agave tequilana. The sequence continues at coordinate 86,334 of JAVJIF010033766.1, forward strand.
ATATTTATGCATGGTATATATTTATGCATGAATTTATTATTTAATCATTTATGTGTATATTTAGTGATTAATAAATGGGACTTAATTAAATTGGATATGTTTGGATTAAATTAATTAATGTATAGGTATATTTATTAATTTGGATGCATGCATGTGTTTATGTATAATCATGTATATGTATGCATGATTTATATGCATGTGTTTCTATTCATTTGGGTAGATGGGTATGTCATTTAATTAAGTGTATGTACTTATATTAATATGCGTTGGCATTTATTTAAGTATGCATGTATGTATGTATATGCATACGTGTATATGCATTTTAGTTAATAATAGGTATTTATTAAATTGGACATGTATGTATGTGCATGCTTGTTTATGTACGTGTACGCGCATATGTTCGTTTGCACGTGTGGGTGTTTAGCGTGTATTTATAATTATTTGTATATATTGGTTGCGTGTTACAGCATTTTGGATTTGTTTGGTGAGATCCGGACCAGCAACAGCGACAACAACAACAAGGACAGCCGTGCACCATCCAGACCGCCCCCATCTTCCCCGGGCGAGCAGCGAGTTCTCCTGATCCACGCCAAGTCGTCGTCGGAGAGTGGCACGGTGGCCTTCTCCAGCACCTTGGCTACCCTCCCATGCAGTCCAACAGCGAAGAGCGGCACCACAGCGACTGTAACGGCGACTCGCCCGGCGACGACCAGATTCCCCAATGTGAGTGTATTCTCCTCTTCCTTTTGATTTCTCGTAGATATGTGTATTGATTCTATTATGATTCAATTATATACTTGTGCATGGAGTAAAGTAGTGATTGTGTGTATTGATATGTGTAAGAGAGGGCATATATGTGTTTTATGGTGTGAGAGATCAGGTATCAGTATGCCCTGTTTCTGGCTGACAGAGGTTTATTAGTCGACTAATACCCTTTATTAGTCGACTAATGGCCCTGTAGTCGACTAATATATGCCACTAGTCGACTAACCCTCCTTCCAGAATATGTTGAACTCTCTGTATCTTTCTGCTGGTCGACTTGACATGTTTAGTAGTCGACTAATAGACTTATTAGTCGACTATACCTTACCCTCAAGTCGACTAATCATCACCCCTAGTCGACTTACCCTCTTCTTATAGTCGACTACACTTCCTCTAGTCGACTTATAGATGACCCTAGTCGACTACAGTTGGCCTGTCAGCTATGTGTAGTTTCTTTATTGGATGTAGGCCTTACCCATGGATTATGTGATGGATATAGATGGATGTACATGACTATTGATGGATGGATATGATTCCTAGAGATAGATATGGGTGGTACTGACTTGATCTAATAGAACTTAGATGCATGTATATGTTGTGACACCGAGTGTTGGGATATTACGATTGATCTTAATAGAAGTGGTGATTGTGAAGACTTGGGAATCAGATTAGATTGTTAGAGTGAGAGAGCTGTGCCTGATTATGGTTATGGTTGGAACAACAATTATTGAATCAGATTACTAGATGTGTAATGGAACTTGATGATTATGGAACTATTGGAATATGAGTTGTTTGTAATGACGTTGGATTGACCTGGGACTTATGTTATTTACATTGAATGATGATCAGTAGTTAGAATGACTTCATTAGTGAGTATTTGAGGACATATCAGATATGACTGAAGTAGTTGAGTAGATATTCTAGATCACATGTGTTTGATGATGTTTCTTATTTAATATGATTGGGGTATGTGTTTGACTTGTTGATCTCGAGGACATGCATAGTTATTGATTACACCTATTGATATAGATTGAGTTGTGATGATGGTAATCTAATCGATATCAGTGATCTATATCTTGAGTTTGATAACAGTTATTAATTGATCTCAGTTATTGGTGGTTATAGGACTAGAACATATTGGTGTTGAGGAGAGGACTAATTACAGATTCATTGATATGGTAGTTTACCGTTTTGGCTTACACTGATACGGACTGATACTTAACGATTTGCGAGGATGGTATTGGGAATATAAGTTGATGGAATAGTTTATGATATCTCTTTAGTATGGATGGATGAGATTATGATCAGCTTTAGTTGAGACTGTTTATTGGGCAGTAGCTAAACTGTTACTGTTATTTTATCCATGTTATTGAAGTTACTGGGAAATGATTGTTTGACCGTAACCACGGTACAGTCCTATTGTTCATCGTATACACGGTTACTGTTACTGTTCACTGTTACTGATATCGTTCACCGTGTATACGATTACTGATTGACTGTTACTGTACTGTTATTGTTACTGTCACCGTATCGTCCCAATGTTTTAGATAATATGGACATTGACTGGTTTAACTGAATTGAATAAATAATAAAGTAATTGAATAACTTACACTGGGTTGGGGAAACTGATGGAGGAGACAGCGTCTGTATTTTGGGCGGACCTAGGATACAGGTTGCGCAGCCGACTGAGGGTTCCACTGCAGGGTTCCTGGGGGATGACTGACATCCCATCTATACTGTTACTGTTCCACTGTTTTCACAGTGAGATTACTGTTACTGTTACTGTTACTGAGTACCTAGCGGTACGGCCTGGTTCAGCGCCAGGAAACTGAGGCCGTGGTCCCGGGTATGTACGAGACCCACCTAAAGCATGGACAATGTCTCCAACCGATCAGTTTCAATAACTTAAGGGCATCGATTGGCATGTGTGGTAGGCGTAGTATGGGATGCGTCTATTATATGTGACAATTGGTGTTCGCTAACATAATTAATAATAAACTGTTGATGCTTTGTGACTGACTGTAATCACCTGATTGTATATCACTATGTTAGACTCATGATTATAACCATGACCAGATTATTATGACCAGGACCAGACTTATGACCAGAGTTGGATGCCAACCTAGTGACATGTGATAGATTACACGCCTTGACATTGATTGCATATTTACAGTTGTGCCATTTGTCTGCTACTTGTATTCATGTTTTCATCATATGTGTTACTGTTCAGTTATTTATTATGTTATTTAGTCTTTCTATCTGTAGTTGTTCTTACTATTATATATGCACATGGTTTCTTCTGCACGAGTTGTTTTCCCTTTACACACACACTCATTATGGTCGCGTTCTGACGACCCTGGGTTTGCACGTCCAGCTATTGGATGGTTGTTCTAATGTGCAGGGTTCGACGAGACTGTTCGTCTTGCGAGGGACTGGACGCTCTTTCTTCTATTTCTGGTATTTCACCTCTTTATATTCTGTCATTTCCTGATTCTGCATTTATTGCTTTCAACTGCCTTATTCTTGTCATTATTCATATGTTATCATGTGTAGCCTTATATGTATTATTGCAGTGATCTGGTTTAAATCATAACTTGTTCAGGTTAACTTAGGCTTAGCGTATATACGTGGGGTATTATCCTCGCGTATATACGTCGCCATAACGACCCCGTATCTTTAGGATCGGGGCGTTACAATAACTGGTACAGATCTCTGCCAGCTCATATAACTCTGAAGTACATGATCACTGATCACTACCACAATGTATCACTAACAACTCATATAAACTCTGAACATGAACATCTTATAATCACCAACAAGTATCTCACTATTATGTAACAACTGATAATTAGTATCTGGTAACTCTGAAGTACAAGATCAATAATATCAACTACATCACTATCCCAATTACTCAATCTCTACTAACTGAAGTAATCCAGTCTCTAACATCTTAACGAGTCCACATCAATACTCAAATGAATCATAAGGTATATCTCCGAGAGCAATATGTCAACACACACCACAATCGTATCTATATAGGGAACATCCTCTAAGGACATCGTAACAAGTCAACATCAATGTCCATCTCATCTCAATATCAGTCAGGCTCCAATGAAAGGAGTAAAGATTCTGGATACTTCAACTCAAGATCAATCTAAGACACAACTCAACTAATCCAGTCATATCTGATATGTCCTCAATTACTCAACTAAATAAGTCATGTCTAATCATTGAACATCATTCAATGTAAATAACATAAGTCTAGATCAATCCCGAGTCATTACAACCAACTCATGATTCCAATAGTTCCAATCAATCGAGTATCAATACACATCACGTAATCCGACACATTAATCACCAATCCGACATACATCAAAAATATCCAGTACTAGCCCTCTCACTCAAATATGCAACTCTGATTCATAAGTATTCACAATCACCACTTCTATTAATGATCAGTCATAATATTCCAAACACTCGGTATCACAACATATCATAGGCATGCATCTAAGTTCCAACATGATAAGTCAAGTCATTCCATCATATATCCATCCCTCGATATCATATACATTCATCTATAACCAATACATAATCCATAGGTGAAGTCCACAATCCACAAAGAAACTATACACAACAGACAGGCCAAGTTAGTCGACTTGGGGAGATGAACAAGTCGACTAGGAAATAATTAGTCGACTAAAAGAAGAGGGCAAGTCAACTAGCAGGAAAATACAGAGAGCAGAACTATTTCCTAATAAGGTGGGTTGGTCGACTAGAAGCTGGTAATAGTCGACTAATACATGGATTAGTCGACTATCAATATGGACAAGTCGACTAATCCAGTTCTGCCTGGGCACTTATGTTCTGAGATACTCCACTCTTCTCCCCATCTTCTCTCCAATACACACCTGGGCTACAACATGTATAGTCTACACAAATTATCTAAACTCTCATGTGATAATCATGGGTTCCAACATATATCAATAAGTATGCCTATCACATCCCTATGCATCCAACATGTGAAATAAACGGGAGATGACCGTCCACCTTCATGCTCGGTGATCTCCACACATAATCATGTAACATAAGTGTTCTACTCAACAATTTACATCACATATAAATTAATATCTGCGATCACTTAATGAATAAAGAGAGAGAGAAAGAAAGAGGGAGACACTCACATTGGGGAATCTGCTCGTTACCGGGCGAGTCGCCGTTACGGTCGTCGTGGCGCCGCTCTTCGCTGTCGGACTGCATAGGACGGTAGCCAGGGTCCTGGGGAAGACTTGGCTGTAATCTGGAGGTCTCGCGTTCGCCGAAAGGGCCTGGAATCGCCGCTCGCTCGCTGCCTGTGCTGCTGGTCTGGGTGGTTGCTGCTGTGCGCGTCGCCGGGCGAGTCGCTGCCGCGGTCGCTGTGGTGTCGTTCCTCGCCATCGGACTGCACGGGAGGGTGGCCAAGGCACTGGGGAAGGTCACCGTGTCAGTCTCCGACGACGGGCTGGCGTGGATCGGGAGAACTCGCTGCTCGCCTGTCTGTGCGCTGGTTCTGGATTGCCGTGCTGCTGCTCTCCTTCCTGGGCTGCTGGTCCGGATCTCACCAAACAAATCCAAAATGCTGTAACACGCAACCAATACATACAAATAATTATAAATACACGCTAAACACCCACACGTGCATACGAACATATACGCGTACACGTACATAAACAAGCATGCACATACATACATGTCCAGTTTAATAAATACCTATTATTAACTAAAATGCATATACAAGTATACATATACATACATACATGCATACTTAAATAAATGCCAACACATATTAATATAAGTACGTACACTTAATTAAATGACATACTCATCTACACAAATAAATAGAAACACATGCATATAAATTATGCATACACATACATGATTATAGATAAACACATGCATGCATCCAAATTAATAAATATACCTATACATTAATTAATTTAATGCAAACATATCCAATTTAATAAATACCTATTACTAACTATAAATACCTATTCATTAATTAATATGCATGCACAAATAAGTATCTATAACACCCATACATGCACATAATATAGACACACATGATAACCCACACTAATTTATTAACATGTAATTCATTAAAATAATATAAAAATACCTTTAATAAAACTCACTCATGCATGCATGCAAAAACCCACCTATGTACACACCAATAAATAATTAAATGAATTTTCAAATATTTACAATATGCCATTATACATGAAAATAACGCTAACCTCGAGCTGATTTGTGGCGCGCCGACGGAGGCTCCGACGGAGGCGTACGGGGCCGCGGAGGGTGTCGTTGGATAGAGCAACTCGCCGTGAAGGGCGTGGGGTGCGCTCGCGCTCGCCGACGGCGATCAACGACATCCCGCGGAGAGTCCAAAAATGGTTCGGAGCAAGGTTTTTGGCGGCACATGAAATAAACATACATATTTTCAATTAAGCACATAAATATAAAAACTCTCCCATGAATTAATACTCACACATTATAAAGCATACACCCAAAAATAATTTCACAGAGGAGGGAGAAGGAACTCACGTTGGTCTTGACCAATGGGGATGCTCGGTTGGGGGAGAAGCCCTCACGCTCATGGGCACAAGGGTCTCGGCCAAGTGCTGTTGGTGCGCAATAAACTTCATTCTCCTTTCCCACATGTAGAACTTATACAACATAATTATCAACAACATCCATATATATATATATATATATATATATATATATATATATATATATATATATATATATATATATATATATATATATATATATATATATATGAGAAAAATGTATATCAGCCCGCGGGCTGAGAGTACTCTCTCAGCCTGCGGTGACGTGGCTCGATTTGTCACCTCACTGACTTGCGGCCCGCTTTTATGGAGAAGTTAAATTACCAAATACCCCTTATGATAACTTTTCCTTATTGTTTATTATTATTTTTCCCCCTTTTATTTTGCCGCTCTTTATAGGATATAAATTAATTTTCGCCTTATTTCTTTACCTCTTTTTTGAAAGATGTAGTTTCTCCTTTTCAGCCTGGGATAAATTTTTTTTTGAAAATATAAAATCTTTTCAGATCAATGTTTTCAGCCTACGATAAAATTCTACTTTATAGTTTAATTTTTTTTGTATATAATGTAGTCAGAGTCTTTGGTCGCATTGTACATTTAAACTGCGACCTTAGTCAAAGTCTTTGGTCGCAGTGTACATGGTGAAATGCGACCATGGTCGCAGTGTTGTTATTGATAAAGATAGCCAGCAACTGCAATCTAGGGTTGCATTACATGGACTGCGACTTTGGTCGCAGTACGTTAAGTAATTATTTGTTTTGAATATAATGTAGTCAGAGTCTTTGGTCGCATTGTACATTTAAACTGCGACCTTAGCCAAAGTCTTTTGTCGCAGTGTACATGGTTAAATGCGACCAAGGTCGCAGTGTTGTTATTGATGAAGATGGCCAGCAACTGCAATCTAGGGTTGCATTACGTGGACTGCGACTTTGGTCGCAGTACGTTAAGTAAGTGTTGTTTTATTAAGTGTTGTTTTTTGGATTAAGTCATTTTTTGAATCTAAATGAAAAATGAAAAGTTGTCTGTTGTGTGATGCGACTTGGAGTCAGTCCGTGAGACGCGACCTGTCATAAAGATTTTATGAGATCTTTTAACGTCAAGTCTATGTTGACGAACCCCGCACCATTCGTTGTTTCCCGAAGCGGTTGTCCACGCGTCGGTTCTTCATTGGGTTTAGGCGTTAATGTCTTTTAATGTCAAACCGGCGCTGGCGGTTGGAGACCATTAATGCCGACGATTCTGATTAATGAACCATTAATTATGGTTATTATGGGCTGCCTATAAATAGGGCTCACGCTCTCCCTTTAACAGTCCATAATTAGACTGTTTTCTTTCGAGAGCAATTGCTCTGAGAATTTTCGTCTTCTTCAGAGTCTCTAACAGGGGCCTGCCTCCATGGATGAAGATGACCCTATTGACGAAATTGATCGATGTTCGTCCACAAGGGAAGAAGTCATAGACCTCATCGTCCACAAGGGAAGAAGTCATGGTCCTCGTCGTTCACAAGGGAAGAAGTCATGATCCCTGACGAGGACTTAATCCTCACCGAGATCTGCTCTGACTTGATGCACCAATCAAGCTTGCTGGTAACGGATGGTCAGAGTGGGTATGGCGGCGGGGGATGTGGTGGATATAGTGGTGGGTAGCATTCCCTGTGAGGTCTAAAAACCTCCTCTCTTACCCCAGAAGTGACATCGAGGAAACTCCATGCTCACTGGATAACCTTCTGGTGAAGAGATGTTCATAAACGAAAGATTTTGCTGCCACCAGACCTCCAGGAGAAGACTGCTCTTAGTAGTCAACAAGGGCTCTTCTTGGCTCTTTTTTATGTTTTGTCTTCTTGGATACTTTGATGTTTAGTCTTCTTTGTAACACTAAATCTTATTGATTCTGCTGCCACCAGACCTCAAGAAGAAGATTTCTCTTAGTCAACAAGGGATTTTTTGATGTTTAGTCTTCTTGGCTACTTTGATTTTTAGTCTTCTTTGTAACACTCAATCTTATTGATTCTGCTGCCACCAGACCTCAAGAAGAAGATTGCTCTTAGTCAACCAGGGATTTTTTTGATGTTTTAGTCTTCTTTTGTACTGCTGTATTTGTAACACTCAATCTTATTGTATAAGAGATCGTTTTGTATCATTTGCACATGCCTGGAGATAAATGCCTGGACATAAATAAAAAGCATATTTGTTTTTTTTAATAAACTACGAACTTTTTCGCAGCCATGCATTGCAAACAAAACAACTATGATCATAGATGACACTGCGACCAAGGTCGCAGAAGATACATTGCAAACAGTAAGTACTGTGACCAGGGTCGACACTGCGACCAAAGACTGCGACTAAGCAACTGTTGCGGTGACGCACAGTGTTGTTGTTGATTATTTATAAAGACCACCAACTGCGACCAAGGTCGCAGTGATTTTGTTGATTAAGAGTAAAGAACAGCAACTGCGACCAAGGTCGCTGTGTATTTTATTAAGACTAAACAGCAACAACTGCGATCAAGGTCGCAGTTTATTTTATTAAGACTACGGTCAGAAACTGCGACCAAGGTAGCAGTGTTGTTGTTGAGTAACACTAAAGTCCAGCAAATGCGACCAAGGTCGCAGTGTATTTATTAAGTCTGCGACCAGCAACTGCAACCAATGTCGCAACCTTTCATTTTAAAAATTTTTAAGGGTGAAGTAATATAATTATTAACTGCGCTCAAGGTCGCAGTGTTGTTAAGGATAAAGATGGTCGCAGTGTACATTGTTCAATGCGACCAAGGTCGCAGTGTTGTTGTTGATAAAGATCGCCAGCAACTGCAGTCTTAGGTCGTTTTACATGGACTGCGACCTTGGTCGCAGTACGTTAAGTAAGTGTTTTCCTTTAGATTAACATGCATAGCGACCAAGGTCGCCGTGTTCTTGTTTTATTAAGTGTTGTTTTGGATTAAGTCATTTTTTTGAATGTAAATGAAAAATGAAAAGTTGTCTGTTGTCTGATGCGACTTGGACCGACTCCGTGAGACGCGACCTGTCATAAAGATTTTATGAGATCTTTTTAACGTCAAGTCTACGTTGATGAACCCACACCATTCGCTGTTTCCCGAAGCTGTTATTATGGGCTGCCCATAAATAGGGCTCACCCTCTCCCTTTAACAGCCCATAATTAGACTGTGTTCATTTGAGAGCAATTGCTCTGAGAATTTTCGCCTTCTTCAGAGTCTCTAACAGGGGCCTGCCTCCATGGATGAAGATGACCCTATGCACGAAGAAGACCCAGAGCTTGATTGTCCTTTTTCAGGTTCGCTGGGCCTGTGGGAGAATATTTTGGCCGGTGAACTTGATCGATATTCGTCCACAAGGGAAGAAGTCATGGTCCTCGACGTCCACAGTTTTTTAGTACACGGGGACGTCAATAACACCACTGCTCTTATTCAACAAGGGCTCTTTTGATGTTTAGTCTTCTTGGTTCTTTTGATGTTTAGTCTTCTTTGTACTGCTATATTGTAACACTCAATCTTATTGTATAAGAGATCGTTTTGTATCATTTTCACATGCCTGGAGATAAATGCCTGGACATAAATAAAAAGACCTCAATAACAACACTGCTCTTAGTCAACAATGGCTCTTTTTGATGTTTAGTTTTCTTTCTACTGTTATATTGTAACACTCAATCTTATTGTATAAGAGATCGTTTTTTTTATCATTTTCACATGCCTGGAGATAAATGCGTGAAAATAAATAAAAAACATATTTGTTTTTTAATAAACTACGACCTTTGGTCGCAGTCATGCATTGCAAACAAAACAACTTGGACCAGAGGCCACACTGCGACCAAGGTCGCATAAGACTACAGTGCAAACAGAAACAACTGCGACCAGGGTCGACATTGCGACCAAAAAACTGTGACCAAGGTTGCAGATTATTTTTTTTAAGACTGCGTTCATCAACTGCGACCAAAGTCGCAGTGTTGTTGATTATTTATAAATACCACCAACTGCGACCAAGGTCGCAGTGATGTTGTTGATTAAGAGTAAAGATCAGCAACTGCGACCAAGTTCGCTGTGTATTTTGTTGGCCCAAAGGCCCTTCACCCTAGTTTTGATGATGATCAACTCATGTAGTTATAGTTACTAATGATCTTGTGTTTAATTAGTGACAGATTCATGATCAAGATCTTAGTAGGTGCATAGCTCAACAAAGGATAAAAGAACAAGATTTGGAGCTTGCATGTGGTGATCCAAGGAAGTTTTTGGATCAAGCTTGGACCAAGTCAAGAAGATGAGAAGCCTTCAAGTGAAGACTTCAAGAAGTTGAAGACTTGTGTCTAGGTATAGAATTTATATTTTTGTTTTAGTAAAAATGTAAAGGATAGATAGTTGGTGGATTGCTCAAGTTATATCACACACACACACTCTTGATAGAACTCTTGATTTTAAGTGCTTTCATAAAAAGATTTTCTAGAGTAGAAAAAGATTTTTCTTTGAGACAAAATACTATTTTGGATTTTGGTATTTCATAGATCATATCTTTAAACCAAAATCATGATTAGTGCTTTATATCAAAAACTAGATATTACATCTTAATTGTGTAGTGGATCATATCCATACACACTATGCTTTAAAATGAACTCAAATATCTTGTTTTTGTATTTGATGAAGATTTAGAAAAACAAGTTTAGAAAAACATGTTTTGGAAAAATACATTTTGGTTATTGAGCTAATATTTCCAAGTTACAAAAATAGACCAAAACATCTATAACATGTCTTGATTTTGTGCAAGCATGTTTGTTCTTTCAAGTATATTGGTAAAACTATTTTTGTAGAATTTTTATGTATTTTTAGGATTTTATAAAAGATTTTTAAATCCTGTTTTCTGACCTGGAAACTGGCTGACAGGCCAAACCGGTCGACCGGTCCGGTCGACCGGTCCGGTCGACCGATGTGCACAGCCCTGTGCACGTTGTCAGCACAGTGGCCGGTCGACCGGGTCGGTCGACCGACCAAGAGAGCTTTGCTCTCTGGAAATATCAGTCGACCGGGCCGGTCGACCGACAGTTCATTCCAGGTTATCGGTCGACCGAGCCGGTCGACCGGTGGCTGCAACGGTCAGAAAAATGACCGTTGGCCGGTCGACCGGCGGTCGACCGACAGCACTGACAGATTCCCAACGGCTCTATTTTCTGCAGCCTATAAATTGGGATCTTGTCATCTGTTTTGAGGTTAAGATTTTGGAGATTTCTTGAGCTGTTTTTCTGATACCTTTAGAAGAGTTTTCTCCACAAAATAGAGTGCTAATACTTCCAATCAAAAGGGAGTTTTTATCAAGAGAGTGTTAAAGTGATTTCTTGTGTTTTCTACCAAAGCTTTCTTTCCTTGCTTTTCTCACACCACACTTGAGCTTTCCATTGCTAGATATTCCTATAGGTGTGTTGTAGTGAGAGTGCTCTTTAGGTGATCAAGTGTTGTGATCATCAAAGAGATTTCCATTGTACTTTGAGGAAGCGGGCAAGTGTGCTCGTTGTGGTTGGAGTTCGGTTGTGAACTCTTTGTGATTCGAGGTACGGCCTCGGCGAGTCGGTGGACTTGCGTGTGTACGGGACTTGGGAGTCCGAGGGTTTGTAGGTGTACGGCACCGAGGAGAGATCCATTGGGATCTTGCATAGTGGAAACCCTTCGTGTGTCGAAGGCGGGGATGTAGAGCAAGTGTGCTCGAACCTCGAAACAAACCCTTTGTGTTTGCGATTGCTTACTCTTCCCTCTCTCTCTCTTTGTCTCTATTTTATATCTTGCATTCAATTTATTGTGTTCATCCTATATATGCATGATATATTCCCTTGTGCTCATAATTGATATACATACTTGCTTGGGATTGTTGTTAACACTAGTATTCAACCAAGAGAGCCAACGCGGCACCTCAACCCATTCAAGGGGAATCTAGAGGAGCTTGTCCAGAGCCTCGCAAGGGGAATTCGGCAACACTCTTGAATTATACATAAGTGTTTAATTAAAAGAAATTTTAATTTGGTCAACTTAGTTTTAATTCCGCATTATTTGTTCATAAGTGACCATTAGATTAGCCATCACCTATTCACCCCCCCTCTAGGTGATCTTACAATTGGTATCAGAGCAATTTCAATTGGTATCAGAGCTAGTGCTCTTGATAAGGGTCTAACAACCTAAGAGTTAAAGATCCTACATTTGGGCTAATCACAATATTTGTTGTACACACACACCTCACCATGGACTTTATGTCACCACCCACCTTTGATATTCTTAACATCCACATTTGGAAAGTTAAGATGTCATTATTCCTAAAAGCCCTAGGTTATAATGTATATCTTGCCACTACTAATAATGCTTATTGTATAGATGGTAAGAATCTTGAGGCTAATACAAAAGCCCTACATGCTTTAAAGAGCACCCTAAATGATGATTATTTATGTAGGGTTGCTAATATTGATATGGCTTTTGTAGTTTGGAACACCCTCATCTCCCTTGGCGAAAATGAACAATACCTTGCGGGGAGTGATTCGGATGTTGGAAGCGACACCTCCAACAAGTGCTACATGGTCCAAGGGGATGACCCCCTTGAGGTAAATACCGAATCCGATGATGAGGATGCTAGTATGTCATATGATGAGCTAAATTCTTTATGCCAATTATTGCTTGAAAGATATGACATAATTAAGAAAGAAAATAAAATTTTGAAAAAGGACATTGCTTGCATGCATAATGAACATGATTCATGTAGAGATAACATTGCATGCTTAGAAAAGAATAATAAAGATTTGAAAAAGAACATTGATTGCATGCATGTAGAAAATGATTCTTTTAAAAATAAACTTGCATGTTTAGAAAAGGAAAATGAAGACTTGAAAAATGAAAATGTTTCCCTCATGTCTAAATTAAATGATTTGTGTAAAGGGAACACTATTTTGAAGGATAAGATAGCTATGGTAGAAAAACAAAAAGAAAATATTTTTCAAGAAAATACTACTTTGAAAAGAAAATTTGTTGAAAAGAAAAAGATTTTGTTGCTAAGAAGAAAAAGAAAAATGATTCTTCATCTCATCATGCTTTTCATGCCACATCTAATGAGATTAAGAATATGAAAAATAAGATGAATATTTTGAGTTCAACTTTGAACTCTTGTGCATTTAAACATACTAGATTGGAGTCCATGTTTCCCAAGAAACAAACTCCACATGCTCATGCACATACTCATCATGCTCATGCTTATGGTGCACATCACGATCACAATCACACTCATAAGCATCATGCTAAGGTGTACATTTGTACACATTGTGGCCGCAAAGGCCATCTAGCAAGATATTGTTTTGATAAGAAACCATATTTATATTTTGCTAAATATAATAGATTTTGGGTTCCTTATAACAATGCTAATCCCAAAGGACCCAAGAAAACATGGGTACCAAAACCCCCACCTTTTGATTGTGATGTAGGTGAGGGCTCTCACAAGACGTGAGAGGATTGGTGCCTTGGTAGCCAATGCAATGGACATGATGGACAAACATTGGGATGCATTGCTATCAAGGAATCTTGGTGGGAAAGACCACCATGCTTGGAGCTTTGAAGTTGGTAACAATTTCTTAACTCCTATTCTTATATACATGCTTTTACTTATTTCATACATTCATAGCATGTTCATGATTTTGTTTGATTTGTGCTTCATGTGGTATTTACATGCTTAGATGTAGAATATATCAAACTTGTATGTATACATATACAAATAGTGAATTACAATTGACTCTTAAATAATTGAACTTCATGCTCACTTGTATCCACTTTATGCATATGTATAAGACTAGTTTTGATGATTCTCTTTTATACATGTTTTACCTATTTTAGTGATTTACTTCATGTATATGCATGCTTAATTCAAATCTAATAAATATACATGTATACCCGTAAGTCTCTTGCCTTCATGCAAACATTTAATAGACTCTTTTATTTTGGGATATGTATGCATATTGTTAGATTTGTATAAACCATACATATACCATGAAAATTGTTGATTTTAGTGAAAAATGATTTTTCATGATTTATTGTTAAAAATTTGACTTATGATCGTTTTGGGCTTCAATGACTATTTTCATGTAGACACTATTTACATAACCTTTGAACACTCTATCTTTAAGAAAATATATAAGTTGGAGCTTTATGGAATATGAGTGCTTGAACTTTTATGTATTTAGTAGTATTCATGAAATACATATGATCTTATATTTTTTTTATTTATGAAGGATCTTTAACTAGTTTGTCAAAAATTCATTTAAACTAGTTATCTATTCTTCAAGTATTGCACATGATTCTATTTTTATGGATAAATTCTTTTGTGATTTCAAAATTTTGATGCTTCATTGTATTGAATATTAGTTTAGATGTTAGTATTTGTCAACACTTGGATTTATACTTGTACACCTTATGGACCACAAATAAATCTATATATGATTGGGTTGAATGCTTATTTGTGCCTATTAGATGTACTAGTATAGCCTTATGTTGATGATCATTACATTCTTAAACTTGTATTCCCATTCGGATTTATGTTATGATCATGTGATTTCATTTCATGTATATGGTTATTTTGCCAAAACATTAAGATATACATGGATACCTCTTGAGTCATTTGCCTTTCATGCAAATCTATATATATGGGCTCAATTGTGTTAGAGATATGTATGTATGCTTCTTGTATTGACAAAACATACATATATTATGAAACATTTTTTTTTAATATAAAATTTTTTTTTGATGATTTTCAAGATTTTAAAAGTTATGATAATTCAAAATTTAAAGGAAAATTGAGTTTTATTGTAATTTTCATGATGCCATGCTTCACATTACATTAGTACACTCACATCTCTTAAAAACATTAAATGGACTTTATGGATTAGAGTGTTTTAGTGCCTTGTGTTTCATTGATATTTCATGAAAAACCTTTGATTTATTCCTTGATTGAAGGATTCCGTACTAGTTGTTAAACACCTTCATTTAACTAGTTTGAATTCTTCATGTGGTAGATTATATGATATATACACTTAAGCTTAATTTTCAATTGGTATCATTGGATATTTTCAATTGGTATCAATTTGACCTCTTGTGTATATACTCATATTTTTGCTTTCCCATATATGTATGTATCACCTTCAATTGATATTAGTTCTTCATACATATATATGATTTGTTGTGTGCTTGTATCTAAATGGACTTACATTTTAAAGCACAAAGTTGTTAATGCTAAGCTTACTTCAAATCTTATTTATCTTCAAGCTTATGCATTGTATTTCACAATTGGTATCAAAATTCAAAATTTGGTTGTTCTACATTTGGTACCTTAAAAGAAAATATTGTATTTTAAGATATTTCAAAATTTTGTTTTCATAAGAAAAATTCAAAATTTTTGATTTGTATTGTCTATATGCAAGGAGAGCTTAACATCTCTTCCATATGTAGATTCATGTTGAGTATATTATAATTTGAGGAGCTTGACAACTCTTCTTTTCATGATATACGTGTGTAGGGGGAGCTTCACATCTCCTCTTATGCATGACATATTATACGTTATGTGAATTAGGGCTTGTCATCCCTCTTTCATGTAATGTATATGTGTCGGGAAGCTAACTTAACGTCTTCCTCTTCGTGAATTTATATCGCATATAAATTTTATTGATTGATTTGTATTTACCCTCCTTGATTTCCTTATTTTGACCAAAAAAAGGGGGAGAAAATTTGTTTGATGTATTTTTCTTTGAACCCTTTGTTGATGATTGACAAAAAGGGGGAGAAGAATTTGTGATTTTATATGCATGATTTCATGATTTCCTTACTTAAGGGGGAGAAGTATTTAGTTCCTTGCTTAAGGGGAGTAAGATTTGTATTTATGCATATATGTTGTCTTGCAATTAGGAGCAAAAGATTTGATTTATGATTTGATTTATATGATTGCATCTCCTACATTGCATACATGTCATGTGCTTTTATTGACATATCTATTATTTATTTGGTATGCATGAGTTAAGGGGGAGCTTCTTTGAAGCCTTACTTTAATCCATGCATATATAACTCCATGAGTTTTGTCATCATCAAAAAGGGGGAGATTGTTGGCCCAAAGGCCCTTCACCCTAGTTTTGATGATGATCAACTCATGTAGTTATAGTTACTAATGATCTTGTGTTTAATTAGTGACAGATTCATGATCAAGATCTTAGTAGGTGCATAGCTCAACAAAGGATAAAAGAACAAGATTTGGAGCTTGCATGTGGTGATCCAAGGAAGTTTTTGGATCAAGCTTGGACCAAGTCAAGAAGATGAGAAGCCTTCAAGTGAAGACTTCAAGAAGTTGAAGACTTGTGTCTAGGTATAGAATTTATATTTTTGTTTTAGTAAAAATGTAAAGGATAGATAGTTGGTGGATTGCTCAAGTTATATCACACACACACACTCTTGATAGAACTCTTGATTTTAAGTGCTTTCATAAAAAGATTTTCTAGAGTAGAAAAAGATTTTTCTTTGAGACAAAATACTATTTTGGATTTTGGTATTTCATAGATCATATCTTTAAACCAAAATCATGATTAGTGCTTTATATCAAAAACTAGATATTACATCTTAATTGTGTAGTGGATCATATCCATACACACTATGCTTTAAAATGAACTCAAATATCTTGTTTTTGTATTTGATGAAGATTTAGAAAAACAAGTTTAGAAAAACATGTTTTGGAAAAATACATTTTGGTTATTGAGCTAATATTTCCAAGTTACAAAAATAGACCAAAACATCTATAACATGTCTTGATTTTGTGCAAGCATGTTTGTTCTTTCAAGTATATTGGTAAAACTATTTTTGTAGAATTTTTATGTATTTTTAGGATTTTATAAAAGATTTTTAAATCCTGTTTTCTGACCTGGAAACTGGCTGACAGGCCAAACCGGTCGACCGGTCCGGTCGACCGATGTGCACAGCCCTGTGCACGTTGTCAGCACAGTGGCCGGTCGACCGGGTCGGTCGACCGACCAAGAGAGCTTTGCTCTCTGGAAATATCAGTCGACCGGGCCGGTCGACCGACAGTTCATTCCAGGTTATCGGTCGACCGAGCCGGTCGACCGGTGGCTGCAACGGTCAGAAAAATGACCGTTGGCCGGTCGACCGGCGGTCGACCGACAGCACTGACAGATTCCCAACGGCTCTATTTTCTGCAGCCTATAAATTGGGATCTTGTCATCTGTTTTGAGGTTAAGATTTTGGAGATTTCTTGAGCTGTTTTTCTGATACCTTTAGAAGAGTTTTCTCCACAAAATAGAGTGCTAATACTTCCAATCAAAAGGAGTTTTTATCAAGAGAGTGTTAAAGTGATTTCTTGTGTTTTCTACCAAAGCTTTCTTTCCTTGCTTTTCTCACACCACACTTGAGCTTTCCATTGCTAGATATTCCTATAGGTGTGTTGTAGTGAGAGTGCTCTTTAGGTGATCAAGTGTTGTGATCATCAAAGAGATTTCCATTGTACTTTGAGGAAGCGGGCAAGTGTGCTCGTTGTGGTTGGAGTTCGGTTGTGAACTCTTTGTGATTCGAGGTACGGCCTCGGCGAGTCGGTGGACTTGCGTGTGTACGGGACTTGGGAGTCCGAGGGTTTGTAGGTGTACGGCACCGAGGAGAGATCCATTGGGATCTTGCATAGTGGAAACCCTTCGTGTGTCGAAGGCGGGGATGTAGAGCAAGTGTGCTCGAACCTCGAAACAAACCCTTTGTGTTTGCGATTGCTTACTCTTCCCTCTCTCTCTCTTTGTCTCTATTTTATATCTTGCATTCAATTTATTGTGTTCATCCTATATATGCATGATATATTCCCTTGTGCTCATAATTGATATACATACTTGCTTGGGATTGTTGTTAACACTAGTATTCAACCAAGAGAGCCAACGCGGCACCTCAACCCATTCAAGGGAATCTAGAGGAGCTTGTCCAGAGCCTCGCAAGGGGAATTCGGCAACACTCTTGAGTTATACATAAGTGTTTAATTAAAAGAAATTTTAATTTGGTCAACTTAGTTTTAATTCCGCATTATTTGTTCATAAGTGACCATTAGATTAGCCATCACCTATTCACCCCCCCTCTAGGTGATCTTACAATTGGTATCAGAGCAATTTCATATTTTATTACGACTAAATACCAACAACTGCGATCAAGGTCGCAGTTTATATTATAAAGACTACGGTCAGAAACTGCGACCAAGGTAGAAGTGTTGTTGTTGATTAAGATTAAAGACCAGCAACTGCGACCTTGGTCGCATTGTATTTATTAAGTCTGCGTCCATGGTCGCAGTATTTCAACCAATACATAGTAGTAAAAAATGTAATTCACACAAATAACTTTAGAAAACAGATTTATATATATTTAAAAAGAAAAACAAAATACAATTTTTTAACTTCTAATCATCGTCATCACCATAGTAATCAGATTCGTCGTCAAGAGTCATGCTTTCGTCTTCTGTATCGCTTTCGTCTTCTGTCTCTTCCTCCTCTTCAGGTACAGTCTCATCGTCGCTTTCTTCCTCTTCATGTTTGTGTTTTGGTTCATCAATAACTCCCAGAAAGGGTCGTCTGTCTCAAGCTCAGATTCTGACCCATAGCGAGACATTGTTTCAGAACTAAACATAAAATCATCATTTGATGATTGGCTTCTTTCCGGTGAAGACGGTGGTGATGGTGAAGACATTTTTTGAATGTATTTTCGGAACAGTGAGAGTAACGAGTTTGAGCAAAAAATAACTTAGTATGTTTTTAATCCTTTGCTCATGACCCTTTATATGTATTTAATCCCAGAATTCCAAAAGGTTTAAGCTCTCGGACCACGTGAATATCTCTCAAATATATTTTCTATCTTTTCCCAAAAATTGTATACTTCCTAGGTGACTGTTCAGTTATCCAAAACAGTTTAAAAGTTAATACACTATAACTTTAAATTACTTTGAACTCCAAAACAGTACATTATTGCGACCAAAGTCGCATTGGGAACTGATAAATGATTAACTGCGACCATAAATTGCATCCGTAGTAGGGTTGCGACTATGGTCGCAGTGTTTAAGAGCAGCAGTCGCAGTTTGGATATTTAATTAAAAGAGCTTATAAGTTAATATAGTGAGAAAGAGACCTTACAAAAAAAATAGAATTAAAAGCTTTTAAAAGAAGACAAAATATAATTGAATATCAGAAGATCAGGAAATGCTAATCCTCGTCATTATCACCATCATAAGCAGATTCATCGTCTTCATTCTTCTGCTCTTCCTCTTCATCACTTATTTCCTCATCATCTTGAGGTTTTTTTGTTTCACCGATGAACTCCCAGAATGGATCGTCTCTATCAAGCTCTTCGTCTGACCCGTTGCTAGGAAGCGAGCCTACAGCATCAGAGGACATGCTTTCATCAAGCATGTCTTCGTCAAGTGGCAGAGGAATAATGTCTTCTTCACTAACGCACATGAAAAATTCATTATCATCATGAATAGGAGGATCAGTTAATACATTATTTGATGTAGTGAGATAGTCAAAAGGAGTGAAGTCCAGACTGGTATCAGATTCACTAGAATATCCTAAAGACAAAGGACCGGTGGGGGATTGATTGAAGTTGAATTCTGAGTGTTCAGAGGAAGAAGATGGGGAAGACATGATTCAAGAATGAATTTTTTTTTGAAAGTTTTTGAAATCAAATTGAAAAGGAAGAGCAAAATTATAGTTTTTTAGGTATGAGGTAATATATTAGTTACAAGCATTATATAAAGGTCAATATTGTGGAAGAACATGAATAGTAATAATAATTGTTACAGGTGAGGGTTGAGTATGGTAGGAAGTGGTAAAAAAAACTAAATATTTAATTGAAGATTTATTGCTGGAGAATCCGAAGTACAAATTAACTTTTTATAGAATTGTTTGGCTATATCTTTAGATTACGTATGGTGCACATCTTTCCTTTCTCGAGATTAACATTAGTGCATCTCTTTTTTTCTAGACTGGTGTTGTATCACGGTAGATATAATATTAATTACTTCTTTTACATAAGGCATGAGAAAGAAGATTGCGAATTTGGTCGCAGTACCGAAGGAGGTCGCATTGCTATGCGATAGCATTTTTTGTCTTGTATTCTTTATTCTGTATTAAGTCTGCGACCATGGAATGTTTTTTTACTTTTGAATGCTAGAAGTCGCAGTCGTCATTTAAAAGGGGTATTTTTGTCATTTTGATTCACGATTGTTTAGGCGGGATTTTTTGATTTTTTGTGGCGCCCACACTCTGCGACCGATGTGTGGCCTATATTCAGCCACGTCCCGCAGGCTGAGAAACTCTCTCAGCCCGCAGGCTGAGGTACAGTAAGCCCTATATATATATATATATATATATATATATATATATATATATATATATATATATATATATATATATATATATATATATATATATATATATATAAACACATACATTGTAAATAATTAAGGGTATGGGGGGAGAAAGAAACTCACGGCCAATGGGGGAGTTCGGCCTGCTGGTGATGGATGGGGAGGAGCTCCGGCGAGTCCCGGCGGCAAGGGGGAGAGGGGCAATGGCCATAGCATGCGACTACCAAGGTGCAGGTGTACATGGGCAAGGGGAGTGTTGTTGTTGTGGTTGGATTGGCTCGGCTTATGCTTGGTGTTGGGGTCTGCAGGAGGAAGGAGTGGTGGTCTTGGGTTGCGGCCTGGAGGCAAGGGAAGAGATCCGGCCTATGGAGGCGACCTGGATCTGCCGCGGAGGAGCTGCGGGGGTGCGCCGGGGAGGGGATCCGGCTGAGTTGCTGCCGCGCGCAAGGAGGCCTGGACATGGAGGCGGCCTGGCCTGGCTGTGCGAGCCAGGAGGAGGAGGGGGACTGCTCCGGCGGTCTGTTCCGGTGATGAGGCGCTGCAAGGGGGAGATCCGGTCCGGTGCACAAGGGGACGGGGCTGCTCGCTGCGTGGAGGTGTGCACGGTGCTGGTGCGGACCTCGCCGGAGATGGGAGCGGCCTGCTTCCTTGGCTCGGGTGCGGATCTGGAGAAGCGCCAGGTGCTCGCGGCAAGGAGGGAGGCGGCAGTTTTGGGAGGAGATGGGATTAGTTATAATCTTAGGGTTTTTGTTTAGGATTAGGAAATATATAATAAGATTATATATGGGGGGTTTTGATAGTGGGTCTTGGGTATAGAAAAATAATGGGTAATAAGTTCTCAATGGGTAATAGATATGCTAATGGGTTTGGATTTAGAAAATAGAAACGAGTAAGATCAAGGATACAAGGAAAGGAGATAATGCTACAAACAATAATAAATAAATACAAACTACAATAATATTAACAATTAATAATGACACTAAAAATAATTAACCATGACATAAATAATCATAAGGTTAGCAATCACAATGTTAATTAATCAAGATAAATAATAATATTAATAAACGACAACAACAATAATAATAATAATGAATAATAATCTCAATGAAATAATGGGAATAATAAATATGTAACAATTAATAATAATAATGGTAAATATAAAAATAATAGTAACAAGTAACTAAAAATGTTTATAGGAAATAATGGCAATAAATATATAAAGCCAAATTGTCATTTACTATCTCAAAAATAATTTCCATATTTAATAATAATAATCTCAAGAAAATAATAAATTAACTTGATTAAATAAAAATAATTAGTAAATCAAATAGGAAAATGAAAATACAGTATTTCTAGCTAGGGATCTTACATAAATATTTCATCATATATGTGTAGTGGATCATATCCATATACTCTAAGCTTTAAAAGTATTTAAAATATCTCGTTTTTGTACTTAGAGAAGTTTTGGAAAAATCAATTTAGAAAAATACAGATTTTGTTTAAGCCAAAATTTTCATAACACAAAAATAGTTCAAAATGTTTGTAATATGTTTTGACTTTTTATCAAACATGTTTGTATATCAAAGAATATCAATGAACTTATTTTTGTATATTTTAGAGAATTTATGGGATTTTATTGAAGTTAAAAAGATCTAGTTTTAAATCCTAAAATTGTGTTTCTGGCCTTCTGCTGGTCGACCGCACGATCGACCGCGACAGAGGTCGGTCGACCGGGCGGTCGACCGACATGCACAAAACGTGCACAGGTTGGGCCGATCGACCGCACGGTCGACCGCCGAGAGCTTCTGCTCTCTAGAAATGGCCCGGTCGACTGGGCGGTCGACCGCTAGGCCATTGCACTGAAGGCGGTCGAGGCGGTCGACCGCTAGGCCATTGCACTGAAGGCGATCAACGGCCGGTCGATGACCTTCCTAACGGTCGAAAAATCGACTGTTAGCGATTGACCGGGCGGTGACCGACAGCAGCGTCAGCTGCTGATTTGGACCCCAACGGCTAGTTTTTGGATGCCTATATATTGGGGTTCCCATGGACTGTTTTAAACAAGATTTTAAGTAGGTTTTTGAGATAGTTTTTCCTACACTTTTAAGTGTCTATCTCCACTTTTTAGAGCCAAATACTTCCATTCAAAAGGAGAGTTTATCAAGAGGTTTTCAAAAGTGATTCTTTAAGTTTTTCACCACCAATTCGATTCAAGTTTTCTCACATACACTTGAGCTATCCATTGCTATATCTATCCTATAGGGATCTTTGTTGTGAGAGAATTTTAGGTGATCAACTTGTTGTGATCACTAAAGTGTTCTACTTTGTATTGAGGAGGCGGACTTGCGGGTTCTAGTGAGAACTCGGTGTAGAGGTGCGACCTCGGCAAGCTTGCGTGCTTGTGTCTGTTTGTTCTTGCGGGAACAAGAGAGGGACTAGAGAGTCCAAAGGAGTTTTAGTGTGAACTCGCTTGTAGGTGTTGCGGCACTAAGTGATCCGGTGGGATCATTTTATAGTGAAAATCCTTCAAGTGTTGAAGGCGGGGATGTAGAGCAAGGGTGCTCGAACCTCGAAACAAATCTCCCGTGTTTGCGATTGCTCTCACTTGTATTTATATCTTGCATGCTTACATTGCCTTTATCTTTAATTGCTTGATATACTTGTGCCTTAATTGTTATATGCTTGGGGATTGTTTGCCCACACTTGTATTCAACCAAGAGAACCATAGCGGCACCTCAACTCTTATCTAAAGGAATCTTGAGGAGATAGTCCAGAGCCCTTCACGGGGAATCTGGCTACACTCTTTTGTTATATCTTGTGTGTTTAGCTTAAGAACTTTTAGTTTGCATAAATAGTTTTAATTTCGCATTAATTAATCATTAGATTAGCTAGTCACCTATTCACCCCCTCTAGGTTATTTCAATTGGTATCAGAGCCTCGTGCTCTTGATTTGGGTCTAACAACCTTGAGTTAAAGATCCTCATTTATAGCTAATCACAATATTGTTTACACACATATGAATTTCATGTCACCTCCTACTTTTGACATTCTTAACATCCAAACTTGAAAAGTTAAGATGTCCTTGTACCTCAAAGATCTAGGTATTCATGTTTATCTTGCTACCATTAAGGATTCATACTTTAGTAATAGCAAGTATCTTGAGGCTAACTCAAAAGCCATCCATGCTTTGAAATCTACCCTAAATAATGAATATTTATCTAGGGTTTCTAATCTTGATTCGGCTTTTATAGTTTGGAACACTATTGTCTCCCTTGGCGAACAAGAGCAATACTATGCGGGGAGCGATTCGAATGTTGAAAGTGAGGCTTTCAATGTATGCTACATGGTCCAAGGGGATAACCCCCTTGAGGTAAACTCCGAATCAGAGTTAGAAGAGGATGTTGATATGCCTTATAATGAACTTGCATCTTTTTGTAAACAACTTCTTGAAAAGTATGACTTGCTTAAAAAGGATAATAAGAAAATGAAAATCAATTTGATTCTTTGTTAAAAGAAAAAGATTCTTTTCAAACTAAATTGGAAAAAATTTCAAAAGAAAATGACATGTTGAAAAAGGACAATATTTCCTTGATTCTAAATTTAATGATCTTTGTGAAGGAAATACGTCTTTGAAAAATAAAATATTTTGGTGGAAAGGAAAAAGAAGTTGCTTTGAATGAAAACAACTCTTTAAAAAGAAAAGTTATTTCAAAAGAAAAAGAAAATATTTCTAAAAAGAAAAGGAATAATGATTCTCATTCTCACCATGCTTTACATGCCACTATTGATCAAAATGAGATTAAATTTTTGAAAAATATAATAGATTGTTTGAGCTTAACTTTTGGCAATTGTGCATTTAACCACAATAGATTGGAATCTTTGTTTCAAAAGAAACAAGCTCCACATATTCATGCACATCACCCAAACCATTCATTTGCACACTTTGCACGTCATGATCACACTCATACACATATGCATGCTAGAATGTACAAGTGTACACATTGTGGCCGCAAAGGCCATTTGGCAAAATTTTGTTATGATAGAGTAAATTCTATTAATTTTGCTAGTAACAATGTTTGGGTTCCTTACAATGCTAACCCCCATGGACCCAAAAGAAAATGGGTATCAAAATTCCCACCTTTTGTATTTGATGTAGGTGCGGGCTCTCATAAAACGTGAGAGGTTTGGTGCCTTGGTGATGGACGCATGGACTAGATGGACATACATTTGATGCACCGCTATCAGGGAGTTTGGTGGGAAGATCACCATGTTTTGTTGACTTAGAGTATAGTTCTTTGATTTGGTAACTATCTCTAAACTCTTATTTTGTTTACATGCTTTTATAATGATAATTTTTTAGCATGTTCATGTTTTGTATTTATGCTTCATGAGGTAAATACTTGTTTAGATGTAGTTTTTGTCAAAACTTGTGTATATACTTGTACAAGTAGTGAGCAACATTTGATTCATATATGTTTGCACTTCATTGCTCATTTGTACTCACTACATGCACATGTATAGCCTATTTTTGATGAATCTCTCATTTATACTTGTTTTGCCTATCTTTTTGCATGTTTCTGCTTCATGTATATGCAATCTTTGTCCAAAACTAATAAATATACATGTATACCCTTGAGTCTCTTGCCTTCATGCAAATTACATCATAGACTTTGTTGTGTTTGGGATATGTATGCATATTATTAGTTTTGGATAAATCATACATATGCCTTGAAGGTTGTTTTTGATGATAAATAATTTTTTTTGAGTTTCATATTTGTTTAATGAAAATGAATTTTCATGATGTTCACATGATTGATATTTTTGAGCCTCATTGACTATTTTCATGAAAATACTAATTACATGATTCTTTTACACTCACACTTTATTTGTTTACTCATGACATTGTTTTCATGAGAATTTTTTAGTTATATAGATTTTGAGTGTCAACTCTTATGTATTTGGTATGATTCATGAGATATTTATCTTTTTGTTTCATGTTTGAAGGATCTTTAACTAGTTTTTAAAAATTACTTTAACTAGTTATCTATTCTTCATTTGGTAGTGTTTTCACAATACAACTATTCACAAATCTATTTTAAAAAACTTCTACCCTTTAAAGGACGGATGGATGGATGACCATACCTTATATGCTCAAGCTAAATATCTTTTATCATGTGCATGAAAAGGTGGATCTTTATGAATTATACACAGGGTTCACATCATAGTTTCAATGGGTATTACAATTGATATTTTTGTATATACTCATATTTTATTTTCTATATATACGTATGCTTTAAATTTCAAATATATCAATTTCTATTGTATTTTCATTTTCATACATATATATAATTTGCTTGTGCTTGATTTACAATATATTTACATGTTTAAAGCACAAAGTTTGCTTATGCTAAGCTTAATTTAAATCTTGATTCTTAATTGGTATCTCAATTGGTACTTTAATAAGCTTATGCATTATTTTCATTTGGTGTTTTTATTGATATCATAATTTCCAATTGGCTTTAAATTTCAATTGGTATCAATATGTTTTACCTATTTTATATCAAAATTTACCATATATTTCAATTAATATTAAAATATAAAATGTTTTCTTTCATTTGTATCAAAATGTACAAGTGTTTCAATTCAATTTCAATTGGTATTAATTATTTCCAATTTCATATGGTATCAAAGAAAAATTCAAAATTTGTATTGTTTATTTACAATTGGTAAAATGTTGTTTATTTATAAATGGTATCTCAAAATTTATATAAGTAATTATCAAAATTTGTGTTAAAAATATTTTGATATGTATTGTTTATATTCAAGGGGAACTTAACATCTCTTCTATATATAGATTCATGTTGAGTGTATCTTATATTGAGGAGGTTGACATATCTTTTTTATGTGATACACGTGTGTAGGGGGAGTTTAACATCTCCACTTATGCATTGTATATTATACGTTATGTGAGTTAGGGCTTGTCATCCCTTCTTCATGTAATGCATGTATGCAGGGAAGCTAACTTAGCGTCTTCCTCTTCATGAATGTATATCGCATATATATCCTTATTATTGATTTGTTTTATTTTACCCCTTTGTTAATGATTGACAAAAAAGGAGAGAAAGATTTTGAGATTATATATGCATATTTGAGCGTTTGCATATATTGAGTTATGCATCTTATGTCTTACAAATGGGAAATGATTTTGAAAGTTTAAACAAAAAGGGGGAGAAGGATTTGGGAAAAGGATTTTGATTATGCATGTTTCTCTCACCTATTGATGCATATATATTTGTTTAGTTTCATGTATTTCTTTGAATATCTTATTGTTTATTGTTATGCATGAATTAATGGGGAGCTTCTATGAAGCTTGACTTTAATCCACGCATATATAACTCCATGAGTTTTGTCATCATCAAAAAGGGGGAGATTATTGGCCCAAAAGCCCATAACTCTAGTTTTGATGATGATTAACTCATGTAGTTATAGTACTAATGATCTTGTGTTTAATTAGTCTCAGATATGTGATCAAGATCTTAGTGAGCGTTTAGCTTCAACAAAGAATTTCAAGTCAAGTTTTGGAGCTAGCACGTGTTGATTTAAAAGCTTGTACATCAAGACCACATCAAGTATTCAAGAAGAGTCTAGCTCATTGGATCCTATTTTGGACCAAGTCAAGAAAGAAGAAGACTTTAAAGTAAAGACCTTCAAAGAGAAGACTTGTGTCTAAATTTATTTTGTTTAGATTTTATTTTTAAATAAAATGTAAAGGATAGATTAGTGGGTGGATTGCTCAAGTATTATAAACACTCACACACAAGATTTAGATGAGTTTTCGTTTTGAAAAAATACAAAAGAGTTTTCACTTTAGAAAAATACCGTTTTGGTTTTTGGAGTTTCATATATACATATGTTTTAACAAAAACTATTTTAGAGCTTAATGTCAAAAACATAGATATTTCATCATATATGTGTGGTGGATCATATCCATACACTCTAAGCTTTAAAAGTGTTTAAAATATCTTGTTTTTGTATTTGGAGAAGTTTTGGAAAAATCAATTTGAAAAAATACAAATTTTGTTTTAAGCTAAAATTTTCATAACACAAAATAGTTCAAAATGTTTGTAATATGTTTTAATTTTTGATCAAACATGTTTGTATATCAAAGAATATCAATGAACTTATTTTTGTATATTTTTAGAGAATTTATGGGATTTTATTGAAGTAAAAAGGCCAAGTTTTAAATCCCCAAAATTATGTTTCTGGTCTTCTGCCGGTCGACCGCGACAGAGGTCGGTCAACCGGTCGACCGACGTGCACAAAACGTTCACAGGTTCGGCCGGTCGAACGCGCGGTCGAACGCCAGAGAGCTTCTGTTCTCTGAAAATGGCCCGATCGACCGGGCGGTCGACCGCTAGACCATTACCCTAAAGGCGGTCGACCGTTGGCGGTCGACCAGTAGGTCGACCGACAGCAGCGTCAGCTGTTGATTTGGACCCCAACGACTAGTTTTTGGATGCCTATATATTGGGGTTCTCATGGATTATTTTAAACAAGATTTTAAGTGGGTTTTGAGATAGTTTTTCCTACACTTCTAAGTGTTTATCTCCACTTGTTTTAGAGCCAAATACATTCATTCAAAAAGAGAGTTTATCAAGAGGTTTCAAAAGTGATTCTTTGAGTTTTTCACCACCAATTCAATCCAAGTTTTCTCACATACACTTGAGCTATCCATTGCTATATCTATCCTATAGGGATCTTTATTGTGAGAGGATTTTAGGTGATCAAAGTGTTGTGATCAGTAAAGTGTTCTACTTTGTATTTGAGGAGGTAGACTTGCGGGTTCGCATTGTTTCGGGTTCTAGTGAGAACTCGGTGTAGAGGTGCGGCCTCAGCAAGCTTGCGTACTTGCGTATGTTTGTTCTTGCGGGAACAAGAGAGGGACTAGAGAGTCTAAAGGAGTTCTAGTGTGAGCTCGCTTGTAGGTGTTGCAGAACCGAGTGATCCGGTGGGATCGTTTTATAGTGGAAATCTTTCATAGTGTGAAGGCGGGGACGTAGAGTAAGGGTGCTCGAACCTCGAAACAAATCTCTCGTGTTTGTGATTGCTCTCTCTCTCTATCTCTCACTTGTATTTATATCTTGCATGCTTACATTGCTTTTATCTTTAATGCTTGATATACTTGTGCCTTAATTGTTATATGCTTGGAGATTATTTGCTCACACTTGTATTCAACCAAAAGAGTCATAGAGGCACCTTAACTTTTATCTAGAAGAATCTTGAGGAGATAGTCCAGAGCCCTTCACGGGGAATCCGGCTACACTCTTGTGTTATACCTTGTGTGTTTAGCTTAAGAATTTTTAGTTTGCATAAATAGTTTTAATTCTGAATTAATTAATCATTAGATTAGCTAACCCCCCCCTCTAGGTGATTTCAATTGGTATCAGAGCCTCGTGCTCTTGATTTGGGTCTAACAACCTTGAGTTAAAGATCCTCATTTATAGCTAATCACAATATTTGTTTACACACACATGGATTTCATGTCACCTCCCACTTTTGACATTCTTAACATCCAAACTTGAAAAGTTAAGATGTCCTTGTGCCTCAAAGGCCTAGGTATTCATATTTATCTTGCTACCATTAAGGATTCATACTTTAGTGATAGCAAGTATCTTGAGGCTAACTCAAAAGCCATCCATGCTTTGAAATCTACCCTAAATGATGAATATTTATTTATAGTTTTTAATCTTGATTCGGTTTTTTTAGTTTGGAACACTATTGTCCTTGGCGAACAAGAGCAATACTATGTGGGGAGCGACTCGGATGTTGAAAGTGAGGCGTCCAACGTATGCTACATAGTCCAAGGGGTAACCCCTTGAGATAAACTCCGAATCCGAGTTAGAAGAGGATGTTGATATGCCTTATAATGAACTTGCATCTTTTTGTCAACAACTTCTTGAAAAGTATGACTTGCTTAAAAGGGATAATAAGAAAATAAAAAATAAATTTGATTCTTTGTTAAAAGAAAAAGATTCTTTTCAAACTAAAATGGAAAAAATTTCAAAAGAAAATGACATGTTGAAAAAGGACAATATTTCCTTGACCTCTAAATTGAATGATCTTTGTGAAGGAAATACTTCTTTGAAAAATAAAATTATTTTGGTGGAAAAGGAAAAAGAAGTTGCTTTGAATGAAAACAACTCTTTAAAAGAAAAGTTATTTCAAAAGAAAAAGAAAATATTTCTAAAAAGAAAAGGAATAATGATTCTCATTCTCACCATGCTTTACATGCCACTATTGATCAAAATGAGATTAAATTTTTGAAAAATAGAATAGATTGTTTGAGCTCAACTTTGAGCAATTGTGCATTTAACCACAATAGATTGGCATCCTTGTTTCAAAGAAACAAGCTCCACATGTTCATGCACATCACCCACAACATGCGTATGCACACTTTGTACGTCATGATCACACTCATACACATATGCATGCTAGAGTGTACAAGTGTACACATTACGGCCGCAAAGGCCATTTGGCAAAATTTTGTTCTGATAGAGTAATTCTATTAATTTTGCTAGTAACAATGTTTAGGTTCCTTACAATGCTAACCCCCGTGGACCCAAAAGAAAATGGGTATCAAAATCCCCATCTTTTGTATTTGATGTAGGTGCAGGCTCTCACAAAACGTGAGAGGTTTGGTGCCTTAGTGGTGGATGCATGACTAGATGGACATACATTTGATGCACCACTATCAAGGAGTTTGGTGGGAAGACTAGTTCTTTGGTTGGTAACTATCTCTAAACTCCTATTTTGTTTACATGCGTTTATAATTGATAATTTTTTAGCATGTTCATGTTTTGTATTTATGCTTCATGAGGTAAATACTTGTTTAGATGTAGTTTTTGTCAAAACTTGTGTATATACTTGTACAAGTAGTGAGCAACATTTAATTCATATATGTTTGCACTTCATTACTCATTTGTACTCACTACATGCACATGTATAGCCTAGTTTTGATGAATCCCTCATTTATGCTCTGCCAACCCTAAGATATCTAGAGATAGGGAAGTACGGGGACAACCTGCCACAGTTGGCTCTGCCACAACAGAGCCAGCCAGGCCGCGAAAACGCGGACGCCGCCCTTCTGGCACGGATACGCCAGAGATTTGGGTCACATTGACCTCCCACTTGCTCCAGTCCCCTGTGCCTATAAATACCTCTCTGGATTTTCAGAGAGGGAGAGATCCAGAGTAGAAAGGTTATGCTAGTCTCTTTTCTCTAGTTTTCTTGTTTTGCTCTTTATTTTTTGTAATAGATTAAGAGTGAAAGAGAGAGAGTGTACAAGTTGTATTTGAAGGTGACAGTCTTATCCAAGTAATACTTCTCCTTCTTCTTTTCATCACTTGGTATTTTTACTTACTTTTACTTTCTTATTTTAGTGTAGAACTTCTTTTCTTTACTCCTTCTCTCTTGTTTTTCTTATCATGTCTAGCTAACTTTTACATTGCATGGCTAACTAACTACTAACCCACTAATTTCTAACAACTTGATTGATAACCCAAATGAGTCAATAGTGCCAAACAAGCTTTGTGCAAATAAGAGCTATAACATCTTAATAGGAGGGTTCTGACTCGAACCTACTTACAAGTATTACCACTCTCATATTTCATGCTTAATTATTTTTGATGATTTATAGATTGTAAATACTACTTATTTTTATAAGTTACAGATATTCCTATTCATCTTTGCCGATACTAATAGTGTACTTGTTTCTTCCCTTATTCTTGCCTTCAATCGGATCTTGATAAGGAAATGTTCAAGTTTTGTCGTGTAAAGCTAAGTGAAGGGAAGAATTTTCATTCGATCTCCAACGTGAATAATTTTGCATAAAACTTATGCTTGCCTATGATCCATGTGAAGTTACATTTTCAAGAAATTAGAGATTAGTAGGATCAATTAGAAGAAAGTTAGCCATGTGTTTTTACCCTTGCAAAAACAAAAAAATCACTTTTTCAATCTTCAAAACAATCTAAGAATTTTTGAAAACAACACTGTTTTCTTTTCAATTCTTTATTTGAAATAAGGAACATCTTTACCACAAACAAAGAAGCCGCATTCAAGCTTTCATCGCTCTCCTTCCTTGTGGATACGACTCGTATAGCCATTTCGCTATTATGGTAACTTCGCTATTACGGTAGAATCACTAAAGCAATAACATCGACTATCACTCTTTTACTTATTCTTGTACAGTTCCCGGGGAGGGAACGACTTTATTGCTCAAACACTAAAGATTGTTCTTTGTTTTTGTGTGTAGGAGAAGTTGCCAAGGACTAACTATAACGGGAATAAGATTGGTGGCCAAAGACATTGCACAAAGAATTCATTTGCCCTTGAAAAAATCGTGTAAATGCGAATTTTTTCTAATTGAAGTACTAACTAAAGCTCTTATGCAGTTGCCGAAAATCGTGCAAAATTGCTTTCTAAATTTTTTTGTTCACTTGTATGCTTCACCTTTACACTTGTAATAACTCAACAGAAATTCATTTGTTGTTAAATTGAAATTTTGATTAGATTTTTACATTTAGAGCACGTATCTATTTCAATTCATTTTAATTTTTGTTGAAGAGTGCTGGAGAAACATATGTGTGCATTTCATATAGAATAGGACTAACATTTTGGAGTGATTTATCGCTTTAAGTGATATCTTATTGTGAATATATTGTACACTTGCATAATTGATATTAAGGGCAAAACCAAATAAAAAGATAGGATGAGGATTTCATCACCCTTTCTTAGTCCAAAAACCATCTCTAGGTGCACTCACAATTCCAAACCTAACTAAAACTTAATAGACGTTGGCCTTTGGGACATTTTAGACTCACTAAGAGATTAACCGAGGGTGAAAATTGTAAGGAACTATACTCTTGCAAAATCGGTGTCTAAGGAAAGAGGATTGAGATGTTAAGTCTCGAAAACTCTATAGTTTGGCGTAATTAAGGCCCGAGGCTCACTCCCGATACCTCCACCGAGTTTTTCCCTTCTTGACCGATTAGCATGTAGTCTAATTCCTCCAACAACCTCCCCCGGGTAGTCGACCAGTTAGGAGTTGTCGAGATCCAAATACCTTAGACTGGGCTTGGTGGTGGTTTTTCCTTCTTTTGTTTATTTTTATTCTTTTCGATTGTTTTGTTATTTATACGTTTTTGTCGTGTGCTGTATGCAAGAGTGGTTGAGAGATCCTATTACTTCTAAATTGACCCGAAATTCTTCTCTTCCACTACATCCAGAACCAGTGTGGCAACGCTATAGAATAAGTTTTACCCAATCAGAGCTTCATTCCATCTTGAATAAAACTTCATGAGGTGAATGGTAATAATTTGGGTTGAAACCCCAATTCATCATCACTCTTCCGAAATTTCACGGTTTAGAATCAGAGGATGCATACTTCTTTGTTAGGAAATTTGAAGAAGTATACCTCATGATGTACATTCCACATTTAGGAGACGATATCGCTAGGTTACGTTTCATTCGCTTTTCTCTAAAGGACCTGACTAAGAAATGGTTATATAGCTTGTCTGTAGACTCAGTCACAATGTGGGACGACTTTGTCAAGGCTTTCTTGAAGAAATTTTACCCAATCCATAAGACTGCCCTCATCAGAAAGAACATCATACAGTTTAGGCAAGAGCAGAGCAAACCATTCTAGACATACTTTGAGTGATTCAAAGATCTCTTAGCTCAGTGCCCTTATCACGGTGTAGAGAAATGGCGTCAGTGCCAGATTCTTTATGATGGTTTGAATTATCAAACAAAAACTTATCAGAAATCATGTGTCGGGGGATTCTTGCAAAAGGATGAAAATCAGGGTTGGGATTTATTTGAAGATCTAGCTGAGAAAACCCTTCAATGGGAGCCAACCTTTGAGAAGCCAAGGAATTCACAATCTAGAGCTTCAAAAGGAGGGCTCCTATCCTTAGAATCATCCATCACTACTGAAGCTAAGATAGCCACTCTGATGAGCAGAATAGAAGCTCTAGAAACAAAAGAGCACGTCAATGTCAACCAAATCAACCCTCCACAGATACACAATCGGGTGGTTTATACTGTCAGGCACCAAAACCATGTTTTCGAAGAGCGCCCAGTCTTTCAAACTCATCAATTACCACCGGAACACATAAATAAGGCCTACTCAAGGCTGCAGAATAATCCTTACTCACAAACTTATAATCCTGGTTGGAGAAATCACCCTAATTTCTCTTGGGGCCTGAACAATTCTCCCAGGTCCAATTTCTCCAATAATATTCACCATCCAATCCTCAAGCAAATTTCCCAATTAAATGTCCTCTTCTTCTTTCCAAAACTCACCAACGAAGAAAAAACTCAATAAATTGGAGGAGAGTATGAAAGCATTCTTGAAGACTCAAACCGCCTTCATGCAAAATCAAGGACAAATGTTGAACAACCATGCACATGCCATATCTAGATTGGAAGTTCAGATGAGTCAGTTAGGAAGTTCTCTAAGTGAAAGACCCAAGGGTGCTTTACCTAGTCAACTACTAGTCAACCCTAAGAATTTCAGTCAAGCTTATGAAGTTCAAGACTCTCAAATCAGCCAATATAATGTTTATCCATACATTAAGGTTAGGAAAGAAGGTTGACAACCAGGTCTACCAGCCAAAAAGTCCAATCCAAATTAATCCCACTCCTTCCTCCACTACGCTAGCCCCTCTCAATCTGCTCCACAAACGTTTGATAAAGACACAGCTGCTGATCAAGTCACAAGCCTACAACACCCTTTCCAAATAGGCTTAGGAACAATAATAAGAACATGCATATGGAAAAGATACTCGAAATGTTCAATCAAGTCAATTGAATGTGCCTCTTCTTGACGCTATCCAACAAGTTCCAGCATATGCTAAATTCCTTAAGAATATGTGCACTAAGAAGAGAAAAATGAATGTGCCAAAGAAAGTATTCTTGGCAACCAACATAAGCGATTCTTTCTGGTCCCATTCCGGTTAAACCAAAGATCCTGGATGTCCCACAATTTCTTGCACCATAGGACAAACAGAAATTAGCCGAGTACTTCTTGACCTGGGAGCAAGTATCAACTTGCTACCTCTTTCAGTATATTAGTGACTCAGATGTTGAAAGTGATGCTTCCAACTTGTGCTACATGTCCAAGGGGATAACCCCCTTGAGGTAAACTCCGAATCCGGGCTAGAAAAAGATATTGACATGTCTTATGATGAACTTGAATCTTTTTGTCAAAAACTTCTTGAAAAGTATGATTCATTAAAATTGAAAATAATAAATTGAAAAAGAACAACACTTCTTTATTAGAAGAAAATGACTCTTTTAAAAATAAATTAGAATGTTTTTCAAAAGAAAATGATATGTTGAAAAAGGATAATATTTTCTTGACTTCTAAATTAAATGATCTTTGTGAAGCTAATACTACTTTGAAAAATAAGGTTATTTTGGTAGAAAAAGAAAAGAAAATTGCTTTGGATAAAACAATTCTTTGAAAAGAAAATTTGTTGAAAAAGAAAAGGAAGATGTTTCTAAAAAGAAAAAGAATAATGATTCTCATTCTCACCATGCTTTTCATGTCACTATTGATCAAAATGAGATTAAAATTTAAAAAATATAATAGATTGTTTGAGCTCAATTTTGAGCAATTGTGCATTTAATCATAATAGATTGGAAACCTTATTTCAAAAGAAATAAGCTCCACATATTCATGCACATCACCCACGGCACACATATGCACACTTTGCACGTCATGATTATACTCATTCTCATGTGCATACTAAAGTGTATAAGTGTACACATTGCGGCCGTAAAGGCCATTTAGCAAAATTTGTTATGATAGAATAAATTCTTTAAATTTTGCTAATAAAATGTTTGGGTTCCGAATAAGACTAACCCCATGGACCCAAAAGAAAATGGGTACCAAATCTTCACCTCTTGTGTTCGATGTGGGTGTGGGCTCTCACATGACGTGAGAGGATTGGCGCCTTAGTTGTGGATGCATGGGCTTGATGGACACCACAAATTGATGCATCACTATCAAGGAAGTTTGGTGGGAAGACCACCATATTTTGGAGACTTAGAGTATAGTTCGTTAGTTTGGTAACTATCTCTAAATTCCTATTTTATTACATGCTTTTACATTTGATGATATTTTTTAGCATATTCATGTTTGCATTTATGCTTCATGTGGTAAATACTTGTTTAGATGTAGTTTTTGTTAAAACTTATGTATATACTTGTACAAATAGTTAGCAACATTTGATTCATATATTTTTGCACTTAATTACTCATTTGTACTCATTACATGCACATGTATATCCCAATTTTGATGATTCCCTCATTTATACTTGTTTTGCCTATCTTTGTGCATCTTTTGCTTCATTTATATGTAATCCTTATCCAAAACTAATAAATATACATGTATACCCTTGAGTCACTTGCTTTCATACAAATTACATTATGGACTCATTTAAGTTTAGGATATGTATGTATATTGTTAGTTTTAATAAATCATACATATACCTTGAAGTTTATTTTTAAATGAAAAATGAATTTTCATGATTTTCATATTTGTTTGATAAAAAGAAATTCATGTTTATTTTGAGCCTTATTGACTATTTTTATGAAAATGCTAATTGCATGATTCTTGTGCACTCACACTTCATTTGTTTACTCATGACATTGTTTTCATGAGAATTTATGAGCCTTATAGATTTTGAGTGTCAACTTTTGTGTATTTAGTATAGTTCATGAGCTATATATATGTTTCGTTTTCATGTTTGAAGGATCTTTAACTAGTTTTTTAAAAATTACTTAAAACTAGTTATTTATTCTTCAATGGATAGAGTTTTCAAATTTTGTAAAATAATTTCAAACTCTTATTTTTGAAAACCCTTTCCAACCCTATAAGGGCGGATGGATGGGCGACCATGCCTTGTGATCCTAATTAAATATCTTTTTATCGTGTGCATGAAAAGGGTGGATAATTATGAGTTATACACTTGATTCTCATATTTTCAATTGGTATCACAATTGATATTTTTGTATACTCATACTTGTCTATATATGAATGCTTCAAATTTCAAATAATATCAATTTCTATTGGTATTTTCATTTTCATACATATATATGATTTGATTGTGCTTGACTTACAAGATATTTACATGTTTAAAGCACAAAGTATGTTTATCTAAGCTTGATTTAAATCTTGATTTCAATTGGTATCTCAATTGGTACTTTTATAAGCTTATGCAATATTTTTAATTGGTATTTTTATCGATATCAAAATTTACAATATACTTTAATTGATATCAATATGTTTCAATTTTCAATTGGGTTTAAATTTTAATTGGTATCAATATGTTTTACCTATTTGGTATCAAAATTTATCATATATTTCAATTGGTACCAAAGTATAAAATATTTTCTTCCATGGTATCAAAATGTATAAATGTTTCAATTTCAATTGGTATCACAAATTTCCTATTTCATATGGTATCAAAATCTTGTGATGTCTCAAATTGATTTGTTGATTTAAGAAAAATTCAAATTTGTATTGTTTATTTAAAATTGATATCTTAAAATATTAACAAATGGTATCTCAAAATTTGTTTTATTACTTTAAGTAATTATCAAAATTTGTGTTAAAAATGTTTTGATATGTATTGTCTATATGCAAGGGGAGCTTAACATCTCTTCTATATATACATTCATATTGAGTGTATCTTATATTGAGGAGGTTGACATCTCTTCTTTATGTGATACACGTGTGTAGGGGGAGTTTCACATCTTCACTTGTGAATTGTATATTATGCTTTATGTGAGTTAGGGTTTGTCATCCCTCTTCATATAATGCATGTATATAGGGAAGCTAACTTAGCGTCTTCCTCTTCATGAATGTATATCGCATATATATCTTATTGTTGATTTATTTTTTACCCCTTTGTTGATGAGTGACAAAAAGGGGGAGAAAGATTTCGAGTTTATATATGCATATTTGAGTTTTTGCATATATTGAGTTTTATGCATGTCCTATATGATGTTATGTTTTTACAAAATGGGGAGAATGATTTTGAAAGTTTAAAAAAAAGGGGAGAAGGTTTTTTGGAAAAGAACTTTTGATTTATGCATGTTTTCTCTCACCTTGTTTATGCATGTATATTTGGTTTGTTTCATGCACTTTATTGAATATCTTATTATTTATTGCTATGCATGAGTTAAGGGGAAGCTTCTATGAAGCTTAACTCTAATCCATGCATATATATAACTCCATGAGTTTTGTCATCATTAAAAAGGGGGAGATTATTGGCCCAAAGGCCCATCACTCTAGTTTTGATGATGATTAACTCATGTAGTTATAGTACTAATGATCCTGTGTTTAATTAGTCTCAGATATGTGATCAGGATCTTAGTAGGTATTTAGCTTTAACAAAGGATTAAAGTCAAGCGTTGGAGCTGGCACGTGTTGATTCAAGAGCTTGTGCATCAAGACCACATCAAGTACTCAAGAGGACTCTAGCTCATTGGATCAAAGTTTAGACCAAGTCAAGAAGGAGAAGAAGACCTTCAAGAGAATACTTGTGTCTAGGTTCGTTTTAGTTAAGATTTTATTTTTAGATAAAATGTAAAGGATAGATTAGTTGGTAGATTGCTTAAGTATATATACACTCACACACAAGATTTAGATGTGTTTTCATAAAAGAATTTCGTTTTGAAAAATGCCGGTTTGGTTTTTATAGTTTCATAATATACATGTGTTTTATCAAAACTTTATTTAGAGCTTAATGTTAAAAACATAGATATTTCATCATATATGTGTAGTGGATCATATCCATACACACTAAGCTTTAAAGCATTTAGAATATCTTTTTTTTATATTTGGAGGAGTTTTGGAAAAATCGGTTTTCAATTTGGAAAAATCATTTTGAAAAAAAACAGATTTTTGTTTAAGGCAAAACTTCCATATTACAAAAATAGTTCAAAATATTTGTAACATGTTGATTTTTTTCTCAAACATGTTTGTATATCAAAGTATATTACTAAATATTTTTGTAGATTTTTAGAGAATTTATGAGATTTTATTGTAGGTAAATAACAAGTTTTCAATCCTTAATATTGCTGGACCAGCTTTCTGCCGGTCGACCAGGCGGTCGACCGATCCAGAAGTCGGTCGATCGCTCCGGTCGACCGATGTGCACAGACGTGCACAGCTTGGGCCGATCAACCGGGCGGTCGACCAACAGAGAGTCTTTGCTCTCTATAAATGGCCCCGGTCGACCGGCCGTTCGACCGCTAGGTCATTGCCCAGATTGCGGTCGACCGGCCAGTCGACCGATCTTCCCAACGGTCGAAAATCGACTGTTGGCGGTCGACCGGGCTGTCGACCGTCAGCAGCGTCAGCTGCTGATTTGGACCCCAACGGCTAGTTTTTTTTAGCCTATAAATTGGGGTTCCCTTGGGCTTTTTTCTACAAGATTTGAAGTAGATTTTTAAGCTAGGTTTTCATACATCTTTTAGTGTTTATCTCCACTGTTTAAGAGCCAATATTTCCATATCAAAAGTTGAGTTTTCAAGAGTGTTTTGTAAAAAAGATTTCTGGAGTTTTTCACCACAAATCTATCTTTGTTTTCTCACACATACTTAAGCTTTCCATTGCTATATCCATCCTATCGGAGAGTTGTTGTGAGAGTTGTTTTAGGTGATCAAAGCGCGTGATCACCAAAGTGTTCATCTTTGTAAATTAAGGAGGCGGACTTGCGGGTTCGCGTTGTTTCGAGCTCTAGTGAGAGCTAGGTGTAGAAGTGCGGCCTCGACAAGCTAGTGTGCTTGCAGTGTGTAGTTCTTGTAGGAACAAGAGAGGCGCTAGTGAGTCCAAGGAGTTCTAGTGTGAACTCGTTGTAGGTGTTGCGGCACTGAGTGATCGGGGGGATCGGTTTTAGTGAAAATCCTTCATAGTGTTGAAGGCGGGGACGTAGAGTAAGGGTACTCGAACCTCGAAATAAATCTCCCGTATTTGTGATTTCTTTCTCTATCTCTTACTTGTGTTTAAATCTTGCATTCTTCTATTGCTTTCATCTTTATATGCTTGATATATATTTGTGCTCATATTGTTATATGCTTGGGGATTATTTACTCACACTTGTATTCAAGCAAGAGAGCCATAGCGGCACCTCAACTCTTATCTAGAGAAATCTTAAGGAGATAGTCCAGAGCCCTTCACGGGGAATCAGGCTACACTCTTGTGTTATACTTGGTATGTTTAGCTTAAGAATTTTTAGTTTGCATAAATGATTTTAATTCCGCATTAATTCACCATTAGATTAGCTAGTCACCTATTCACCCCCCTCTAGGTGATTTCACAGGAGAGGGACCGTGTTTGCTCGTCCATTTGGAACTTTTTCCTACAGACACATGCCCTTTGGATTATGCAACGCTCCTGCGACATTCCAACGGTACATGCTCAGTCTTTTCTCTGATATGATAGAACGTTTCCTAGAAATTTTCATGGATGATTTCTTCATCTACGGAGATTCATTTGATCAGTGTCTTAATCACTTAGAGTTAGTTCTTCAATGATGTAAGGAACAGAACTTAACTCTAAATTAGGAAAAATGTCACTTCATGATAAGATGGAAAATCATCTTAGGCCATGAGATCTCGAGGAGAGGAATCAAAGTTGACAAGCTAAGA
Organism: Agave tequilana; assembly: GCA_038442645.1. Taxonomy (NCBI): domain Eukaryota; kingdom Viridiplantae; phylum Streptophyta; class Magnoliopsida; order Asparagales; family Asparagaceae; genus Agave; species Agave tequilana. Next base: position 126,831 of record JAVJIF010033766.1, read on the forward strand.
TAGAAGTAATCGTTAAGCTTCCACCACCCCTATGCATTAAGGATACCCGATCTTTTAGGGCATGTTGGGTTTTACTGACGATTTATTAAGGACTTTAGCAAATCGCCAGACCTTTGACCAACCTACTCGCGAAGGACGTGCCCTTTGATTTTAATGATGGATGTTTTAAATCATGGGAGAAGTTTAACCAAGAACTGATATCTGCACCTATCATTTCTACTCCTAACTGGGCCCAACCATTTAAGATCATGTGTGATGCATCGACCTCGCCATTGGCGCTGTCCTAGGGCAGCGCATCAATAATCGGCAGCATGTGGTCTATTATTCGAGTAGGACATTGAATGACACTCAGTAAAAGTACACTACGACTGAGAAGGAATTCTTGGTCGTAGTATTCTCATTAGAAAAGTTATGTCCATACTGATCGGGGTAAAAACCGCGCACAAATGTATATGTTTTGAAATAAAGATTTAAAGTTTGTGTGCTTTGGCTTCCTCGATACTTCCGTTATAACATAGAGGCTAAAACGAGTCGAATCCACAAGGACGGGAGGCGATAGAAGCTTTACCAATTGATTCACGTGTTTGTTAAAACGTTCTTCAAAGTTTTAAAGAATGAAAAGAAAAGAAAGCAAAGAATGAAAAGAGAAGTACGGTGAAACACAAAGAAGTGGGAAACATAGAAAAGAATGGTTTTGTAGCTTTGTTTTTATATCTAAAATGAAGTGAAAAAGAAAGAAACTCATGGCACTGACTACTAATGACTCCACCAACATGCTAACCTCTTAGTGATAGTTGCACATGTATCATTGGCCATCACTAGTCCTTGGTTCAAGAGCGATTCAAAGCATGACCCATATGTAACTCATCACAACCCAACTCAACAAACAAGTGCAAGTTATACTTAAATCATCAAAACCCGATAAGAGCAAGCATGAAATAAAATAATGTTAGCTTGTTAGTGGTTGGGAATTTAGAGTGTTAATCCATCATCATGAGCTATCAATGGCTCTTGCAAGAGCAAGGCCAAAACGTGGCTATTAGATTCATGTGGATTATCATAAAAGAAGTTAGCAAGATGGTGGTTAGTAGTTAGTTGCCATGAGAGAAAAGACTAGCTACACATGTAAAAGAAATTAGAGAGAAGAAAACATAGAGAGGTAAAGAGAGCACCTTTCATAGATTGCCACCTTCTATTACAAGCACTCTTGCATTCCAAGCATGAACCACTCTCTCCCCCTATTACAAGATCTACAAAATGGAAAATACAAAGAGGGAGAAGAAGAACTAACCTAACCTAAAGTAAACTACAACATGGAAATGAAAACTACCCTAAAACTCTGTATATCTCCAACTCAGGAACCCCAGGGGGGTATTTATAGGCGCCAAGGGAACAGGGGGCCAAGGGACAAACCCTGGCCCGAAGCGGCGCGCGCGCCGCGGCCATTCAATGGCTGCGCGCGCGGCGCTTCGAGCCGCGCCCGGTCCGTCTGTCCCCTGTCAGTTCTGGTGCCCGGTTTCTGGTTTTGCACCCCTGGTTTTGATGAATCAGCTCCTCTAGGTCAATGGCTATTCATGTAGGCTTTTAATCACCAATTAAATGGTGATTTAGATCTTCTTCTTCATTTGCACACCATGAACCTAGGATCAAGCAAGTAAGGTATTATTAGCAGAATTTATTATCAAATAAATGTGAGAATATGATGAAAATTATGCAAAATTAGAGACTAATCACATACCTGTTAGGATCGAAAATCACTATATTCACAAACCACTCCGCATTAAGATACCTCATAATGAAGAAGAATGCAAAAAACACGACTCATCTGTTGGATCCTTCTGTTACAAGAATTTAACTTAGAGATTCAAGATAAAAGGGAGTGAAAAACGTAGTGGCAGATCACTTTTCTAGAATTCCTAATGCACCCATTGAGGACAAACCTATCAACGAGGATTTTCCGGGCAAACACATCCTAGCAATTTTTAAGGAACTCTGATATGCTGACATCATCAATTACCTTGCCACGGGACAAATACCTTCTGAATGGACGAAGTAGGATAAATATTGCTTCTTCGTCCAAGTACGATTCTTCTTTGGGAAGAACTCTATCTTTTCAAGTATTATCCTGACCAAATCATCAGACGGTGTGTACCAGAGGAAGAACATAAGAGTGTATTAATATTTTGCCATGAATTTGCTTGCGGTCGACACTTTGGTCCCCGCAAAATCGCCGAGAAGGTCTTACAGAGAGGGTTCTACTGGCCTACTTTATTCAAGATTCCTTCAACTTTTGCAAGTCATGCGCGAACTACCAAATGACCAGGAAAATTACAAGGAGAGACATGATGCCCTTAAACCCCATTCTGGAGTTTGAAAATTTTGATGTTTAGGGCATTGAATTTATGGGACCATTCCCAAGTTCATTCGGCAACTATTACATCTTGGTTACAGTGGACTATGTCTCAAAATGGATAGAGACAACACCGACTAGGACGAATGACAACAGAGTGGTTGTCAAATTTTTGAAAGAAAATATTTTCTCTCATTTTGGTACCCTGCGCACTATTATCAGTGATAATGGGACTCATTTCTGCAACATGACTTTCGAAGCCCTGATGCGTAAATGCTCTATCACTCATAAATTATCCACAGTGTATCATCCCCAACCAATGGCTAAGTGGAAGTAACTAACAGACAAATTAAGCTCATCTTGGAGAAAACTGTCGAACAGAATAGAAAGGAGTGGTCCACCAAGCTGATAGATGTACTATGGGCTTATCGGACTGCTTTTAAAACTATCCTCGGTATGTCCCATACCAAGTGGTATTTGGAAGGCCCGCCACTTGCTAGTGAAATTAGAACACCATGCTTTGTGGGCCATCAAATAATTGAATTTTGATTTAAACAAAGCCGACGAACTGAAAAAGCTACAAATTTTAGAATTGAAGGAGATATGAAATGAAGGTTATGATAAAGCAAAAATAACTAAGAGTAGGACCAAGTTCTTTCAGATCAATGCATACACAGAAGAATTTGTCCCTGATCAAAAACTTCTACTCTACAATTAACGACTTCACATCTTCACGGAAAGCTCAAGACTCGTTGGTCCGGGCCTTCATTGTGCGCACCATCTTTCCACACGGTGTTGTGGTATTTTTGATCCAAAGAGTGGTGAGAAATTCAAGGTGAATGGGTAAAAAACTGAAGCCATTCGTAATTACTGAACCAGAGTCACAAGCCGAACATGTCATGAGTCTTTTAACCCATCTTACAAGTGATTATACCCACCACAACAAAAAAAAAACTGTCACTAATTAAAAAATTAGGAATTCTTTGTACATTATCATAATTATTAGCACATATTTTCTTACACCTATTTATTGCATTTGCATTCACATATCATCCATTGATGACAATGCATTAGATAAGTGTGGGGAGGGGTACTAACATAGGATTTAATATTTTTTCTTCCTTTTTAGTATTTCTTTTTCTTCCTTTTTTGCAAAAAATTGAAAAAAATATGTATATTATAAAAAATAAAATAAATTTCTGTTAAAGTAGTAAAGAATTTTTGATCGTCTTTTTGTAAAAATACAAAATAGTTATAAAGATTAAGGAAACCCAAGCTAGAAATTCTTTACTTTAGCCTAATAAAAGATTATTGGTCGGATTGATAGTTTAGGAGGAATTAGAAAAATAACTAATCTCTTTTATTTTACCTTACTAAATATGCATTGACTTACATACATTCTTGAAATTTATAGACAAAAACTCTAAGTGCCAAAAATATATATATAGTTATAAACCCGAATAAGCTGAATAATTGTGTCTCAAGAAACATGATTATTTATGCCTAAAGGAAATAAACCTTAGTTTCGTGGCCTACATTTTGAGTATTTAACCTTATGAGTGTTTTCTCACTTGGTGCCCTAAGACGGCCTGGTTTGGGAGTCATCGGTTAAAAACTCGCTACACAAGTAAATTAGAGAGCCTAAAGAAATTAAAGGCAAAAATGGTATATAGATAAATACTAATAAATTTTGTGGCATTAGAGTTTGAGTCGAAAAATTCTAAGTAAATCATCACTTCACAATTTAAGGCAAAATAAAAGAATGAGTTTGAAGTACATAATTTGTAACCCTCGGTTTCTAATATATGGGTGTCAATACTGGTATCTGATACCAGATGTAATCAGCATGGTAACCGGATTGAGACCGTTTCAGCTCGAGATATTATTTCCCAATATTTTAAATTTTTAGATTTTCTGGACTTTTTTGGGAATTATTTGATAAGAATCACAATTCGGGATCAATCAGTGTCGCAGACTGACTTCGAGATTTTTAATTAATAATTGGGGATGAATTTTGGTGATCCGACTTCACAACAATATTCAGGATGACATTTTCTATTTTTGTGAATTTTTGAGAATTTTTCTAAATTAATAGGAGTTAATCCAAATACTGATTAAATGCTTGTTAAAAAAATGAAACTAAAAATAAAATAAAATAAAAATAAAAATAAAAATAAAAATAAATAGGAAATTGCCTTTCATGGTATTCGAACTCGGGACAAACCAACAGGGAATAGAATGCACCAACCATTATGCCTTCACAGTTGTTGGTTTAGGTTAACTCATTTTCCTTTACCAATTATTCTTCAAAAAATTAAATAAAATCCAACCCTTTTATTGTGATAAAACCCAATTTTGAACCCGCGACCAGCCCATAGAAATCATCAACCTCCCACCACTATGCCACATTGTCTAGTTGTGAGAGAAACACTCATTTATATTTAAGCTTAAAGTTTCCCCTTCATTTTTTCATTTTCCTTCCCACCTTCACCCCCATCCTTCACCCATTTTTCCACAATTACACCCACGCCTCCCCATTATGTGCCCATGACTTCCACACCCACCACCCACGTCCTCCACTCACCCTCTCACCGTACACACTCTCTCCCTCCCCTATCTCTATGTAAATGCTGAGTTTTCCCCTCCGCTCTCTCCTCCTTGCTCAAGGCCATATCCACCTCCTCACTTGGCCGCGAGCACATGGCACCCAACCAAACCTAAACCCATACCTTGCCGAGACCTCCGCCCAACACCGGAGTCGCTGCACACATCCCATTACCGTGAGCCTACGACAGCCGTCGCAAGCTCCCTCTCCACGCCCATGGCCGCAGCACAGCGCCTTCTTCCCCTCTCTTGGCTGACCTCCGGTGAGCGCGAGCACAAGCGGCAACTCCGTGAGCCGTTCCCGGGGCACGCGAGAACCCCATAGCTTCTGAAAAAACACCTAGAGGGGGGGTGAATAGGTGTTAATGCTAATCTAATGATCTTTTTAAACAAGTATAAAAGAATGATGCAATCGGTCACTCAAAACAAGAAATTGAAGCTGAATTCCCCGTAAAGGGCTCTAGAACTTCTTCTCTTTGATTCTTCTAGATTATGAGTTGAGGCGCGTAACTGCTTTCTTGTTGAGATGAGTAAAGACCGAAAAATGCAAGTAATGAAATGGATGCAATAATAGAGTGCAAGCAAGAAGTATCACAAGATAAATGTAAAGCAATGAAAAACAATAAGGAAACCAATCGCAAACACATGGAATTTGTTTGAGGTTCGAGTCGCCGCTCTACGTCCCCGCCTTCACCACCGTGAAGGATTTCCACTATATCCACTGAGGAAATTACAAGAGGTCTACACAAGACCGGAGTACCGAACTCCCACCAATCCTATCCTCTTCACAAGAGGGATCTCAACACAAAAAACAACAAGTAACAAGGTGATCAAAAAAACCGCAAACTTCTCTCTTACAACTCCTTATAGAATGGAATGATTTTTGGCTCAAGAAGTGTAGTGAGAAAAATTCAATTAAAAAGAGTAAGAAAAATCTTTAAAACAACTGAAAAACTTTGACCAAGAATGCACTTTAGAATTGAGAGCTTTGAAAACTTTTCTTCTCTTTTTGAAACACAAACAATAGGGTTTTTCTTAATTTTTCACAAGTGACCAATGCCATCTATTTATAGGGATTAGAGGAGATCTAATCATCATTATAACTAGTTTAATAGGTCAGAAAATAGCCCCCAAAGTTTCAGAGATAGCTGAATAAAAGTCACAATCAAATCCAATGATCAAAACTCAGAAAACTAGCCGTTGGGGCTGCTGGCGGCTGGCGGTCGACCGGCTCGGTCGGCTGGCGGCTGTCGGTCGACCTGCCCGGTCGACCGGCAGTCAAACTTGGCAACTAGCCGTTGGACTCGGTCGACCGGTCAGTCGACCGAAGGCTAATCAAAGACAAAACTTTGTTCTGTCAGTCGACTGGCCCGGTCGACCGACAAAACCCGAGAGCAAGGGTCTGTCAGTCGGTCGATCGGTCCGATCGACCGGTAGCGTGCACAAAACGTGCACGCCAAAAACACAAGGCCAGGTCGACCGGTGCGGTCGACCGATCAGGCCTGAACTGGATCCGGTCGACCGCCGGTCGACCGTGGGCCTGAAACAGGATTTTATATGAAAAATTTTGAACTTTGAAAAATTTTAAAAATAATTTTGTAAGGCTATATGATTAAGTAGCATGCTATAAGGGTTGGTATACATGATATAAATAAGATGTAAAAATAAAAAATAATTTGAGTCATGTATAACAAACAAGACATGCACCTAAATCAGTTAACCAAAACAAAAAACCGTATTTTGAAAAATGAAAGTGTGTGTGGGTTTTCTTGAGCCAACTTATCATAGCCTCATTCTTTAACAAACTAATTCTTACAAAGGTTCTAGGTGACTACAAGGTCTTCAAATGGGCTCCTCCATATGCGATGTTGAAATAGCTTGAATCCTTGAACCCGAAATGAATCAATCTTGAGTCAAAAATACCTTCCTTTAGGGAAGAAGAAATCTTGAATCCATAGAACCTGAAACACACTTAAAACACTAAAACATGATTAGTACAAATAACTATATATGTTTTGTAATCATCATAACTCAAAAACCGGGTGATTGTAACCTTGGGCCAACAATCTCCCCCTTTGATGATGACAAAACATATGAGTTATTTAATAAAAATATGGGAAAGAAGCTTGGAAGCTCCCCGTCAAATCATGCTATACATATGAATGGCTATATACATGAAAAGTAGAAACTAAGAACTTTGGCATAAGAGAGACATAGGAATTCAAAAACATGTTGCTCAAAACTCGTAAGCCAAAAACTAACCTTTTATACCTCAAAATCCAAACTCAAAATTCAAAACTAACTTGTTATAACTTAAAACTCAAAACTCAAAACAACTCTTCAAAACTCAAAATGCATAACTCAAAACTCAAAATAAGCTAACTTTTCTTTTTCTCCCCCTTTTTGTCATACATCAAAAAGGGTAAACATTATTTTAAAAAAAATTTCATGATTCCATAACACAAACATTCAATTCACCACAAATAAAGGAAAATCTAGTATAGTCTAGTGGTTTTGTAAAAATATCGGCAAGTTGAAAATCGGTAGAAACATATTCAATTTCAATATCCCTTTCTCATAATGATCTCGAAGAAAGTGATACCGAATGTCAATGTGCTTAGTCTTACTATGTTGATTTGCATTTTTGGTCATATGAATAGTACTAGTATTATCATAAAATATTTTAATATGGTCAAAATGCAAACCATAGTCAAGGAGAGTATGTTTCATCCAAAGAACTTGTGCACAACAAGCTCCGGCCGCAACATACTCCGCCTCGACGGTTGAGAGGGCTACCGAATTTGCTTTTTGGAGGACCATGAAATAAGACAATTACCAAGAATTGACATGTTCCACTTGTACTCTTCCTATCCACTCTACAACCCGCATAGTCGGCATCCGAAAAACTCGTCATGAAAAATTGTCCGGTCTTCGGATACCACAAACCCATTTCAATTGTGCCCTTAAGGTATCTAATAATGTGTTTTACCGCAATTAAATGGGACTCTTTAGGACACGATTGAAATCGAGAACAAAGACATACACAAAACATAATGTCCGGCCTACTAGCCGTTAAATATAAACAAGCTACCAATCATGCTACGATAAAGCTTAATGTCTACACTTGTACCTTGTTCATCCTTGTCAAGCTTTGTGGTGGTAGCCATGGGTGTTTTGCTTGTCTTAGCCCCTTCAAGCCCAAGTTTCTTGATAAGTTCCTTCGTATACTTGGCTTGATTGATGATGATCCCATCCTTCCTTTGCTTGATTTGGAGACCAAGGAAATAGCTAAGCTCGCCCATCATAGACATCTTAAATTCCTCCTTCATGCATGATTCAAAAACTTTGCAAAGATTTTCATTAGTAGAACTAAATATGATATCAACAATATATATTTGAACTATAAGTATATCATTTTCAACATGTTTTGTAAACAAAGTAGTATCTATTTTTCCTTTATTAAAACCATTAGAAATTAGAAATGAAGAAAGTCTTTCATACCAAGCCCTAGGGGCTTGTTTTAAACCATAAAGAGCTTTGTCAAGTTTGAAAACAAAATCCGGATGTGTAGATCAATAAACCCGGGGGTTGTTCAACATACACCTCCTTTCAATAAATCCATTTAAGAAAACATTTTTTACATCCATTTGAAAAAGTTTAAAATCTTTATAAGAAGCAAATGCCAGTGTCATCCGTATGGCTTCAAGCCGTGCTACGGGTGCAAAGGTTTCCTCAAAATCGATACCTTCGACTTGAGTGTAACCTTGGGCCACTAACCTAGCTTTATTCCTAACAATATTTTCCGACTCATCCAACTTGTTCTTAAAGATCCACTTGTACCAATTGTTGGTCTATCGTGGGGCCTAAGAACAAGATGCCAAACTTGGTTGCGCTCGAATTGATTGAGCTCCACTTGCATGGCTAGCAACCAATATGAGTCGCCCTCGGCTTCGAGGATGTTCTTTGTTCAAAGTGAGAAATAAATGCATAGTGCCCACAAAGATCATGAAGTTAAGAACGAGTAGTTACCCTTTTGATACTTCACCTATAATAAGGTCATTGGGATGATGTGGATTGTATCTCCAATCTTTTGAAAGTGGTTGAGTAGTCTTCACTTCAACTTCTTGAATTTCATTTCCTTGAACCTCATTTTCTTGAACTTTATTTCCTTCATCATCCTTTGGCATGTCTTCAAGAGTAGGTGAGTCTTTCAAAGTAGTTCTCTCCATGTCTTCATTTACAACATTCTTAAAAAACACATTAGATTCCTCAAACTTTACATGTATAGATTCTTCAATAGTCAAGGATGACATATTGAAAACTCTATAAGCTTTACTAGTATTAGAGTAACCAACAAAAATTGCTTCATAAGACTTTGCATTAAATTTACCTAAATTATCTTCAGTATTCAAAATAAAATATTTACAACCAAAAACTTTAAAGTATGAAACATTTGGCTTTCTAGAAAAATAGATCTCAAAAGATGTTTTGAAGTGTTTTTGCATAAGAAAACTCTATTTGATATGTAGCAAGATGTGTTAACGGCCTCGGCCCATAGATAATGAGGGAGACCATATTCATTTATCATTGTCCTAGTCATCTCTTGTAATGTACGATTTTTCCTCTCAACGACTCCATATTGTTGTGGAGTTCTAGGACAAGACAGTTCATGCTTAATTCCATGTTCTTCACAAAAAGTAGTAAAGGGTTGGTTATTGAATTCACCACCTCTATCACTTCTTATTATTAAAATAGAAGAATCCTTTTAAACTTTTCTTAAAGGCTTGAAAATATGAAAAGGCTTGATTTTTGTGTTCTAAAAAGAAAACCCAAGTAAAACGCAAGAAATCATCAACTAAAATAAAAGCAAAATGATTCCCACGTAGACTTTTGTTTGAATAGGACCAAACAAATCCATATGGATCAACTCCAAGGGTCGTGATGTCATGATATCCTTGATTGATTTGAAATAGAACTTGGTTTGTTTACCAAGTTGGCACGCATCGCAAATGCGGTCCTTTTCAAAGTTCAAGTAAGGAATACCTTTCACCATTTCCTTATTGTTTAATCTAGATAGATGGTCAAAAAATGTGGCCTAATCTCCTATGTCACAACCAAGAGTCATCATCGAGGGCTTTCAAACAACATTGCATAGCATATAAGACATGTCAATCATGTATACATTGTCTTCACGAAATCCGAAAAATATACATGTATTGAATTGTCTATCAATAACTCTACATGCTAGATTATCAAAAATAACATCAAAACCTTTGTCACAAAGTTGACTAACACTCAAGAGATTATGCTTGAAGGCCATCAACTAAAATAACATTTTCTATTAAAGGAGATGTTCCAAGTTTAACATTACCAATACCACTGATTTTTCCTTTGGTGTCATCTCCGAAGGTGACGGTGCCACCTTCATGGTATCTTGATAGAGTTGCAAAGTTGTTGATATCCCAAGTCATGTGCCTTGAGCAACTACTATCAAGATACCACAACCCTTTACGTCGTTGGGCCTTGGAATGTACCTACATCATTTAACAAATTTGTTGACTTTGGTACCCAAACTTTCTTGGGTTCTTGAAAGTTAGTATTCCGAACCCAAACATGATTATGCGATGCATTAATCCTATCATAGCAAAATTTAACCAAATGACCTTTATGGCCACAATATGTGCATGAAAAGACTTTATCATACATGAATGCATGATGTGTGTGTGGGGTGTCGGCATGTTTAGGGTGCTTGGCATGATGTAAATGTTGTGATTTATGAACATGAGCATGAATAGCATGTGAATGTTTCTTTGGGACATGTTTCTTAGGAAACATAGCCTCTAGTCTATTTTTATCAAATTCTCATTTCTTCTAAATAATTCCTAATGAATCAATTTTCTTTTTTAGCATGGAAATTTCATTTTCGTCAATTTGTGACAATTTACCTTTGTAAGAAATTTTATAGTTATCAAAATCCTTTTGTGTAGAAACAAGAGTAGAAAATAATTCATCTTTTTCTTTTGTAAGTGTGAAAACTTTGTGATTGAGAGATTCATTTTCCTTTTTCATTTTCAAGTATTTCTTTTTGAGAAAATCATAGTTATGAGATAGTTCTTCAAAAGCTTCTCCTATTTCATCTATAGAAAGCTCACAATCAATAGATATATCGGAGTTACCTTGCTTCTGCTTTCATTTGCTATGAAGCACATGTTGGCGGTGTCGACTTCCTCATCAGATTCACTCTCCGAATCCCAAGTAGCCTTTAAAGCTTTCTTTTTGTACGGCTTCTTGGAGGTGGAGGGTTTGCTTTTGTTTTTCGCGCATTCCGCAACAATATGATCCGGCTTTCGGCAATTGAAGCAAATAATTTTCTTCTCTTCTTTACCTTGCCATCTCCTTCTATTTTGGAACTTTGCCTTGTTGTACATTTTTCGAACGTTCTTTACAAGAAGAGAAAGATTCTCATCATCTCTTTCATCATCGTCGTCGGAGTAGGTGGAAGAACTCTTGAAGGCAATAGCTTTCTTCTTGGGAGGAGCCATCTCTTCTCTTGTTTTCTTTTCATCTCATGGGTCTTGAGATTTCCAATGAGACCTATAAGCTCCATTTCTTCCTTGTCATTGAGTTCCTTCAAAGTAGTGGCTTTAACTTCCCAAGATGGAGGAAGTGCACGGATGATCTTCCTCACTTTTTGGTCATTGTCAATGTCGTCACCTAAAGAAGAAAGTCCATTAGTAATCTTTGTAAATTTAGTAACCATATCATCTATGGTTTCATTCTCTTGCATAGAAAAATTTTCATATTGGGAACGAAGAAGGTCGATTTTTGCTCTCTTTACATGTGAAGTCTCCTCATGAGTGACAAGTAAGTGAGTCCAAATCTCATGTGCGGATTTGCAATGAATGACTCTTGAAATATCATTGTCATTAAGAGCTTGAAGTAAGGCATAGTGTGCCCTAGCATTAGCATCAAACTCCGTGGCAATATCGGACCAAGTGTCCTCGTCACCAAGGGGTGCACTAAATGGTTTGGTCACCGCCTTTGCAACTCGGCTTCCTAAGGATTGCAAAAACACGGTCATCTTAACCTTCCATATGGAAAGTTAAGGCCATCAAACTTGGGTGGGGTCTTAATTCCTTCGGCCATTTTTACTAAGTGTATGAGGATGAAAATGAATAAAGTGATTAGCAATATAGGATCTCTCTAAGGTTGTTAAGCCAAGAGCCTAGAGACCAAAGCTCTGATACCAATTGAAAAAACACCTAGAGGAGGGGTGAATAGGTTTAATGCTAATCTAATGATCTTTTAAACAAGTATGAAAGAATGATGCAATCGGTCACTCAAAATAAGAAATTGAAGCCGAATTCCCCGTGAAGGGCTCTAGAACTTCTCCTCTTTGATTCCTCTAGATTATGAGTTGAGGCGCGTAATTGCTTTCTTGTTGAGATGAGTAAGACCAAAAAATGCAAGTAATGAAATGGATGCAATAATAGAGTGCAAGCAAGAAGTATCAAAATATAAATGTAAAGCAATAAAAAACAATAAGAAAACCAATCGCAAACACAAGGAATTTATTTCGAGGTTCGAGCCACCGCTCTACGTCCCCGCCTTCACCACCGTGAAGGATTTCCACTATATCCACCGAGGAAATTACAAGAGGTTTACACAAGACCGGAGTACCGAACTCCCACCAATCCAATCCTCTTCACAAGAGGGATCTCAACACAAAGAATAACAAGTAACAAGGTGATCAAAAAGACCACACACTTCTCTCTTACAACTCCTTATATAATGGAATGATTTTGGCGCAAGAAGTGTAGTGAGAAAAATTCAGTTGAAAAGAGTAAGAAAAATCTTTTAAAAACTGAAAAATTTGACCAAGAATGCACTTCAGAATTGAGAGCTTTGAAAAACTTTTCTTCTCTTTTTGAAACACAAACAATAAGTATTTTTCTTAATTTTCACAAGTGACCAATACCATCTATTTATAAGGATTAGAGGAGATCTAATCATCATTATAACAGTTTAATAGGTCAGAAAATAGCCCCCAAAGTTTCAGAGATAGCTGACTAAAACATCACAATCAAATCCAATGATCAAAACTCAGAAAACTAGCCGTTGGGGCTGCTAGCGGCTGTCGGTCGACCGGCCCGGTCGACCGGCAGTCAAACTTGGCAACTAGCCGTTGGACTCGGTCGACCGGTCAGTCGACCAGAGGCTAATCAAAGATAAAACTTTGTTCTGTCAGTCGACTGGCCCGGTCAACCGACAAAACCCGAGAGCAAGGGTCTGTCAGTCGGTAGACGGTCCGGTCGACCGGAGACGTGCACGCCAAAAAACACAAGGCCCGGTCGACCGGTGCGGTCGACCGATCAGGCCTGAACTGGATCCGGTCGACCGTTGGGCCTGAAACAAATTTTTTATAGGAAAAATTTTGAACTTTGAAAAATTTTAAAATAATTTTGTAAGGCTATATGATTAAGTAGCATGCTATAAGGGTTGGTATACATGATATAAATAAGATGTAAAAATAAAAAATAATTTGAGTCATGTATAACAAACAAGACTGCACCTAAATCAATTAACCAAAACAAAAACCGTATTTTGAAAAATGAAAGTGTATGTGTGTTTTCTTGAGCCAACAATCATAGCCTCATTCTTTAAAAACTAATTCTTACAAAGGTTCTAGGTGACTACAAGGTCTTCAAATGAGCTCCTCCATATGCGATGTTGAAATAGCTTGAATCCTTGAACCCGAAATGAATCAATCTTGAGTCAAAAATACCTTCCTTTAGGGAAGAAGAAATCTTGAATCCATAGAACCCTGAAACACACTTAAACACTAAAACATGATTAGTACAAATACTATAATATTTTGTAATCATCAAAACTCAAAAACCGGGTGATTGTAACCTTGGGCCAACAGCTTCCTCCTCCTTCCGGAGCTTTTTCCGTCACTCTTCGTCAACCTCCGCGGGCCGCCGTCCGCAGCCGAGTCCACCCCAGGCCGTAGATGTTGCCTCCTTCCTCTCCCTTTGTAACGCCCCGATCCTGGCGGATACGGGGTCGTCACTGCGACGTATATACGCAGGTCAAAACTACCCTCCCGTATATACGCTAAGCATCAGTACAGACAAGAATCAGAGTACGGAAGCAGTGGTGCATTATACATTCCAACACATATATACAATTACAGAATTATCACCAGATGTGATCCAATATTACAATAATATTATATCACAGATGCGCAAATGCGAGAGTACAAAAGATATACAATATATATGAACGGTACAAAAGGGAGCTCACATACAAGTATACAAGGAAAAGTACAAGTATGAATAGAAAAAGGGCACTCACGAGTTTGCTAAGAGGAAACTCGAGAGGCATACAGGGGGCCTGGAAGGATGTGGCCCTGGACGGTCGGCTGGAGATCCACGCTACCGGTGCGCTACTCTGAGCAGTAACGGTGAGAATCCACACGCTCCGGGCTCCATAACCTGGACATGAGAATCCAGGGGAGTCAGTGAAACTCCCCAGGCGAGTATGATATGATGCCAGGTGGCGAGCCAGGATGAGTACAAGTGTCAAGTACAGAAGACAGGAGGGTTAGAACACAAGTGAAATATATATGAACAAGTATAACATAATATCCATAAAACAGGAAATCCAAGGTAAAGCTGATCATAAGCAAAAGTGATTATATACGCTTAAGTCACGGTCCCATGAGACTAATACATCGAAGGAATAATCCAAACAAGGAAACCCTCATCTATATACCTTTATCTCATGCCACAGAAATCCAAGCGTATAGAATCAGAGTTGCAAATCATATGAAAGCCAAACAGGAATACAACACGGAAATCATAACATGTATAGCAAGTGTAACAGGAATCATAGCAGAATCTATTATTATTATTACTTGTCTGACCCATATATCTAGGTATGTGACCTGGTGTACGGCCAACCCACATACATCCATATATAAGCAAGCCAAGGGTTTGTAACGGAAGTAGATGGAGAACTGATAGAACTTCTTATAGTGATTTCCATACACCTGGAACCGGCTTTGGAGGCCCAAAGTCCCCCTATTCAGTAATTCAGATTCACTACCGCCAGTACATATATATATATATGTATATACATACTTTTATACCCCACCACTATAAGCAAGATATCATTCCGGCATCCATCACTTCCTCCCATACCCATACAAGTTGTCCTTTTTATGGTTTATTAACAGAATTATCAGGTTACGGGAATAACTGGACATAACAGTAATAATTGGATTCTAGAGGTGGCCCCCACGGATTCAAGAGGTGGCCCACCGAGTAAGGTGTGGCACTTTGTTCCGTGTGGCACTTAGTTCCATAAAACAAGACAGGATTCCCGTAAACATGACAATTACAAAGTCAGGTGTATCATGCTTGGTTTTAAAGGATAGCATGACAAGGTGGTGGTATATCAAGTAACATGCATACCAATGAGATCGATATAGTCCGGGTTAGTCATGTCATAACAAGAGGGTCTAGCAAGGTAGTGGCATGCCAGGTAGTTAGGTGATAACATACTAGATGGTCAGGTGATATACATGTGTTAAAAGGAAGCATGCAACTAACAAGTCTGAAGCAATGACAAGTAGTAACATGGAAGTGACTCAAAGCCCGACGACCACGAAGGGTCAGCCACGCATGGTATACGATAAAGAAGCAAGCATATCATAAGCCTGGTACAAGCACAAGATGAAGCTACCATAATACAAGCAATGTAGTGCAATACATGAATATGGAAATAAGAAGCGAAATACTTATCGACCGATGAAATGGGAAACTCAAATAGAGGCGAGACTACTCGCCTAAATCACCAAAGTGCCGAAAGATCCGAAATCCACGGAAGCTCGGGATGCGCCATAACCTGTGATATAAATATGTAGAGTGAAGAGAAGAGAGAAAGAGAGAAGGGAAGATGATGTTCGTCAAGTGACAAGTCAAGTAATACATATCAAGTAACGAGTCATGAAGTACAAGATACAAATACATGAACCAAGTATAAGATCCAAAGTTAAGAAGATAAGCAACTATAACAGACAGCCAATAATTAGTCGACTAGGTGGACAGGGTAGTCGACTAATAGAGGGGTTAGTCAACTAGGAAGATGGGGTAGTCGACTAATACTGTGATCCAGAGAGTTGGATTTCTGTTTCAGGAAAAGGTTAGTCGACTAGGGTCATATGGGTAGTCGACTAACAGACATGACAAGTCGACTAACAGTTATGTTAAGTCGACTAAATCTGAGATACAGAGAGTTAAGGTTTCTGGTTCAGGAAAGGTTAGTCGACTAGGGTCAAGGGTGTAGTCGACTAAGGGTCTCTAGTCGACTAGGAACTAAGGTAAGTCGACTAATACTGTGTTTCCTAGAATTGTGTTTCACAGGACAGAATAAGTTAGTCGACTAATGCCTAGGTCTAGTCGACTAATCGTCTGGAAACAGCAAACAGAACAGATTTTCTAGGGTTTTGTTTGATGATCTAAAAACATGATTTTGATGGCACAAGTGTACATAATATGAAGAGATAGGTATACTAGAAATAGACTAAGTCTTTGGTGATGAAAATTACCCACCAAAAGGAGTGGTTGATGGTGGTAGTTGAAGGAGGTTGATGATGAAGAAGAAGATGAGCTTTTGTTGGAGTTGATGACCTTGTGGTGGCTTCCATGGAGATGAAGGAGGAAGAAGATGACCTTGTTGTTCCTTAGGGAGTTGGTGGTTGTTGTTGTAGTGATGGAGATGAAGAGGAGTTGGAGATTAGGGCTTTGGTGAAGAGAAGAGAAGAGAAGAGAAGAAAGAGAAAGTTGAAGTGAGAATGAATAAAGAAAGGAGAGGAAAAGTATTTATAGGTTTTGACTTTTGTGAAGGAGGTGCAAATATGATAGAAGAGAGGGGGGTTTTTGTAAAGTGGGGAGGTGAGGTGAGTGTCCCTCTTTTGGCCACTTGGCCGGCCATGGGGGAGAGAGAGAATGAGATATTTGTGGTGGAGATATCTTGGTGGAAGTTGGTGGAAGAAAAAGGAATTTTGGGATTTTGGAAAATAGGAAAAGCTAGGCTTGTGGAGGAAGGAAAGAAATAAAGGAAAAGGAAAAATGGAAAAGAAATTATAATGGGAAGATATTTTCTTGGGAAAGAAGATGAAAATAATGGAAGTGGCGGATTCCCGGGATTCAGTTGCAGATGCGGAAACCTTTCGGGAAAAATACCGGAATCGTCCGAAATTCAATATCTCGGAACGACCCGAAATAATTACCAAAAATCAAGAATATAATACTAAGTATCATAGTGAAATCCGTTTTAAGAAATACTTTATAGTTTTAAAACTAAAAATCCCGGAATCAGTTATCTACCAACTCCGATGGAATTTTCATAAATTCATAAAATTCTTAGAAAAAGAATGTAAGTAGAAAATAGGATTCTAAGGAATAATGCCTAAAGGACCTTCTAGAAATTCCTAGCTGTTTGTGAAATAAAAATCCGGGAATCGGTCAACGGAACTGGCCGACACCGGTTTTTGAAGACTTTCATTTTAATTCCAGAAAAATCTAAAAAATCATAGAAAATATATAATATTGGAAAATGATATTTAAAACTAAAATCGGTCAATTCTAATTATCAGAATATCTAAATCGAGTAATACTCTAGGATCGGGCCTTCGGTTCAGACTAGGGCTGACTCCGAATCCACGAATCCAAATCCAAGACAAAACAATCATATAAGGAATTCATAATACAGAATGAATACAGAAAACAAATCGAAAAAAATACGACCGAAAATCTGAATACGCAACTAAGTACGTATTCCAGGAACGGGGTATTACAATCCACCCACCTTACAAAAAAATGCGTCCTCGCAATTTCGTTAAGGGGTAAATTGAATACAAAGGGGACAGCGGTGGAATTTATACCAATTAAGATATGAAGCACTAGAGGTAGGGCTCTCAAGCCGACTGAACATTAATCATCCTCCGCACTTCCGGCTGTATAAATCTTCGAATAATGCTGAATAATACTGCTGATGTCGTGGCTGTGAAATAAATAAGCCAGAATACCGAAGACAAAGAAAACCCTGATAGTCCTGAGCATAATAAAGAAGGCCGATAATTAAGAATCCCGACTGCTGTCTTCTGAAAGATAGCCAGATCAAGATCGATCTGGAGAATACCAAGCTTCATAGGATTCACCGAAGAGATCACATAATAGCTTCATGCAGAACCAGCCACTACCTCTCTAGTCTAGTCATATCTTAAGATAGTATAAGGCTTCAAAAACCAAAACAGGGAAGGGATAGGAGGAATTAGGAATCAAAGGAAAGATAGTCAAGAATAGATAACTCTGCACTTGTAGTTGGAATGTATAACCAAGACTCATGTATTCCAGTTGCAAATCACTTTACCATTGATTTGCCTTCTGGACGTACTGAGGAAGTTAGAGCCTAAGCTCTGATACCAACCTAACGCCCCGATCCTAGCGGATACGGGGTCGTCACTGCGACGTATATACGCAGGTCAAAACTACCCTCCCGTATATACGCTAAGCATCAGTACAGACAAGAATCAGAGTACGGAAGCAGTGGTGCATTATACATTCCAACACATATATACAATTACAGAATTATCACCAGATGTGATCCAATATTACAATAATATTATATCACAGATGCGCAAATGCGAGAGTACAAAAGATATACAATATATATGAACGGTACAAAAGGGAGCTCACATACAAGTATACAAGGAAAAGTACAAGTATGAATAGAAAAAGGGCACTCACGAGTTTGCTAAGAGGAAACTCGAGAGGCATACAGGGGGCCTGGAAGGATGTGGCCTGGACGGTCGGCTGGAGATCCACGCTACCGCTGCGCTACTCTGAGCAGTAACGGTGAGAATCCACACGCTCCGGGCTCCATAACCTGGACATGAGAATCCAGGGGAGTCAGTGAAACTCCCCAGGCGAGTATGATATGATGCCAGGTGGCGAGCCAGGATGAGTACAAGTGTCAAGTACAGAAGACAGGAGGGTTAGAACACAAGTGAATATATATGAACAAGTATAACATAATATCCATAAAATAGGAAATCCAAGGTAAAGCTGATCATAAGCAAAAGTGATTGTATACGCTTAAGTCACGGTCCCATGAGACTAATACATCGAAGGAATAATCCAAACAAGGAAACCTCATCTATATACCTTTATCTCATGCCACAGAAATCAAGCGTATAGAATCAGAGTTGCAAATCATATGAAAGCCAAACAGGAATACAACACGGAAATCATAACTGTATAGCAAGTGTAACAGGAATCATAGCAGAATCTATTATTATTATACTTGTCTGACCCATATATCTAGGTATGTGACCTGGTGTACGGCCAACCAAACCCACATACATCCATATATAAGCAAGCCAAGGGTTGTTAACGGAAGTAGATGGAGAACTGATAGAACTTCTTATAGCGGTTTCCATACACCTGGAAACGGCTTTGGAGGCCCAAAGTCCCCCTATTCAGTAATTCAGATTCACTACCGCCAGTACATATATATATATGTATATAAATACTTTATACCCCACCACTATAAGCAAGATATCATTCCGGCATCCATCACTTCCTCCCATACCATACAAGTTGTCCTTTTTATGGTTTATTAACAGAATTATCAGGTTACGGAATAACTGGACATAACAGTAATAATTGGATTCTAGAGGTGGCCCCCACGGATTCAAGAGGTGCCCCCACCGAGTAAGGTGTGGCACTTTGTTCCGTGTGGCACTTAGTTCCATAAAACAAGACAGGATTCCGTAAACATGACATTACAAAGTCAGGTGTATCATGCTTGGTTTAAAGGGTAGCATGACAAGGTGGTGGTATATCAAGTAACATGCATACCAATGAGATCGATATAGTCCGGGTCAGTCATGTCATAACAAGAGGGTCTAGCAAGGTAGTGGCATGCCAGGTAGTCAGGTGATAACATACTAGATGCTCAGGTGATATACATGTTTTAAAAGGAAGCATGCAACTAACAAGTCTGAAGCAATGACAAGTAGTAACATGGAAGTGACTCAAAGCCCGACGACCACGAAGGGTCGGCCACGCATGGTATACGATAAAGAAGCAAGCATATCATAAGCCTGGTACAAGCACAAGATGAAGCTACCATAATACAAGCAATGTAGTGCAATACATGAATATGGAAATAAGAAGCGAAATACTTATCGACCGATGAAACGGGAAACTCAAATAGAGGCGAGACTACTCGCCTAAATCACCAAAGTGCCGAAAGATCCGAAATCCACGGAAGCTCGGGATGCGCCATAACCTGTGATATAAATATGTAGAGTGAAGAGAAGAGAGAAAGAGAGAAGGGAAGATGATGTTCGTCAAGTGACAAGTCAAGTAATACATATCAAGTAACGAGTCATGAAGTACAAGATACAAATACATGAACCAAGTATAAGATCCAAAGTTAAGAAGATAAGCAACTATAACAGACAGCCAATAATTAGTCGACTAGGTGGACAGGGTAGTCGACTAATAGAGGGGTTAGTCAACTAGGAAGATGGGGTAGTCGACTAATACTGTGATCCAGAGAGTTGGATTTCTATTTCAGGAAAAGGTTAGTCGACTAGGGTCATATGGGTAGTCGACTAACAGACATGACAAGTCGACTAACAGTTATGTTAAGTCGACTAAATCTGAGATACAGAGAGTTAAGGTTCTGGTTCAGGAAAGGTTAGTCGACTAGGGTCAAGGGTGTAGTCGACTAAGGTCTCTAGTCGACTAGGAAACTAAGGTAAGTCGACTAATACTGTGTTCCTAGAATTGTGTTTCACAGGACAGAATAAGTTAGTCGACTAATGCCTAGGTCTAGTCGACTAATCGTCTGAAACAGCAAACAGAACAGATTTCTAGGGTTTGTTTGATGATCTAAAAACATGATTTTGATGGCACAAGTGGTACATAATATGAAGAGATAGGTATACTAGAAATAGACTAAGTCTTTGGTGATGAAAATTACCCACCAAAAGGAGTGGTTGATGGTGGTAGTTGAAGGAGGTTGATGATGAAGAAGAAGATGAGCTTTTGTTGGAGTTGATGACCTTGTGGTGGCTTCCATGGAGATGAAGGAGGAAGAAGATGACCTTGTTGTTCCTTAGGGAGTGGTGGTTGTTGTTGTAGTGATGGAGATGAAGAGGAGTGGAGATTAGGGCTTTGGTGAAGAGAAGAGAAGAGAAGAGAAGAAAGAGAAAGTTGAAGTGAGAATGAATAAAGAAAGGAGAGGAAAAGTATTTATAGGTTTTGACTTTTGTGAAGGAGGTGCAAATATGATAGAAGAGAGGGGGGTTTTTGTAAAGTGGGGAGGTGAGGTGAGTGTCCCTCTTTTGGCCACTTGGCCGGCCATGGGAGAGAGAGAGAATGAGATATTTGTGGTGGAGATATCTTGGTGGAAGTTGGTGGAGAAAAAGGAATTTTGGGATTTTGGAAAATAGGAAAAGCTAGGCTTGTAGAGGAAGGAAAGAAATAAAGGAAAAGGAAAAATGGAAAGAAATTATAATGGAAGATATTTTCTTGGAAAGAAGATGAAAATAATGGAAGTGGCGGATTCCCGGGATTCAGTTGCAGATGCGGAAACCTTTCGGGAAAAATACCGGAATCGTCCGAAATTCAAATATCTCGGAACGACCCGAAATAATTATCAAAAATCAAGAATATAATACTAAGTATCATAGTGAAATCCGTTTTTAGAAATACTTTATAGTTTTAAAACTAAAAATCCCGGAATCAGTTATCTACCGACTCCGATGGAATTTTCATAAATTCATAAAATTATTAGAAAAGAATGTAAGTAGAAAATAGGATTCTAAGGAATAATGCCTA
>JAVJIF010033767.1:0-114704 GCA_038442645.1 Agave tequilana
TTTTCAACATGATTTTTTAGAGCAAAATTTCCTATCTTTCCAAGTGTTTTTGCAGTAAGATTTTAAAGAGTTTTTGGGCTACAAAGTTTTTATTTTTATTTATTTTAAAGTGTTGGAAAATCAAAGAAAAGAGAACCTTTGGGAGATTGTTTTTGATCTTGATTTCAATATCTATTTGATGTTTTTCCCAAGTGTTTTCTTTATTATTTTTCATTTCAAACACTTTGTTTTCTCACACTTGAGCTATCATATTATCCTATCTATAGGATCTTGTTTTTGTGAGGAAAATTGGTTTGTGGTCTTTGTGTGATCACCCAGTTGTATATCCCTTCTTTGTTTTGGGTTGGTGTTCATCCCTCTAGTGTAGAGGAGATTGTTACTGTGGTTTAACTTTGTGCCTATCCCCTCTTTGTGTAGAGTGATTGTCGTGGAGTTTGACTTTGAGCCCTTATCCCTCTTTGTGTAGAGGTGATTTTGTTTGGCTTTGTGCCCCTCCCTCTTGTGTAGAGTGATTGTTGTTTTGGCTTTGTGCCTTGCCTCTGGAGTAGAGGTGGTTGTATTTGAGAGTGAAGTTATGTACTCCAAGTATAGAGTTGTAATTTCTCGGTGGAGGTTCTCTGTGTGGGAGGTCCTGTGTGGACATAGTGGAAATCCTTCTGTGTGAAGGCGGGGACGTAGAGTAGTGGCTCGAACCTCGAAACATCTCTCGGTGTTTGCTTTTGATCCACTATCTCTAAACTCTATCTCTCTTATATCTTGCATTGCTTTATATTGTTCATATCTCATACATGCTTGATATTGTTTGTGTGTCCATACTTGTGTTGAACCAAGAGAGCTTCATATAGTACCTCAACTCTTATTTAGAGAAATATAGAGAAGATAGTCCAGCGCCCATCACCGGGAATTTGGCTACACTCTTTGGTTACACATAGTGTCTTATAATTATTTTTAATTCCGCATCATCTGTCATTAAATTAGCTACACACCTATTCACCCTCTCTAGGTGTATTTTCACCCCCTCTCCTGCCCGTCCGCCCAACCTCCCACTGCCCGCCATCTGTTCGACCGGGAGGAAGGGGGCGCCTGGGTGGGTGGGGTTGGGGGGGGGGGGGGGAGGAGCGCGTAGTTTAGGGATCGTCGGCATGGGAGGGAGAGGAGAGAAGAAGAATGAGGTATTTTGGCCATTTTTGAATATTTTAGGGTGCCTTTGTCAGATTTGGGGTGCCTTGGTTCCTGGAGTGCCTTCTCATTTTTTGGTGGCAATATCCGCTCCAAATTCGCAGCTGCTCCGCAGCCACCATCTACTGTTTTCCCCTCTCTTCTCCGCCCCGCTGCCCTCTCTATATATAGCCCTCTCCCCTCCCTCTTTCTCTTGCCAAAGAGAACAGAGCTCTCTCTTCTTCTCTGCTCTCACTTTCTCTCTCTAGGGTTTCGAGAGTTGTTGATGGAATGGACCCCTACGCGCTTCATCTCGCCATGGCGGCCCTCGTCGGCGCCTCCTTCGTCGCCGTCTCGGCCTACTACATGCATCGCAAAACCCTAACGCAGCTCCTCGAGTTCGCGCGTGCCGTCGAGCGGGAGGGCGATCGGGATCGCGCCGATGACGAAGATCAGAAGAATAATCCGAGCAAGAGAGCTCAGGGTCAGTATAGCAAGAAGGGGGCGGGCTACTACCACGGCGGATCGGTGTCCATGCCAGATGTGATGATGGCGGCGGCGGCGGCGGATGTGGACGGCGAGGTGGAGGAGGTGGAGAGGTTGCTGATGAATGGGCAGCTTGTGGATATGGGGATCCCGCCGGGGTTGCCGAGGCTGCACACGGTGGTTGAAGGTAACTATTTGCTCGATCGGTTCTTGTCGGAGTTGGTTATGGACTGAGATTGTGAGTTGTTTGATGTTTTTATAATCTGTGATATATTGTGACATAGTGTAAGTGAGAAAAAATATGTTTTTTAAGGAAAGGAGTGTGCTTTTCATTTATACGATTTGGTGTTTGAGTTTGAGTTTGAGTTATTACTACTGACACAAAATTCAGTCCTAATAGGAGCAGCAGTGATGAGAGAGTTGCGTTTCTATTCTGAAGAACGGAAAGTTTAATCTTGATGGGAGAACCGGTGAGACAACATCAGTAGATTGGCACTCATAGTCTCGAGTGAGGTTTTTGTTGAGGTCTCGAGAAAGTTTAGTTTAGTAGTGAAGACAGGGTTGATGTGCAGAGATGGTATTGATAGCATTGGTGAAGAATAGTTTAAAAGGTAAGGTAGGGGGAACAGAATATGATTTTCATACACTTGTTACTCTGCTTTTTGAGCCTGTCTTTTTGGTGGTGGAAGGGAATCTGGCTTTGATTTTCCTTTTGGTTTTTCTTTACAAAAAACTAGTCTTGATGGAGGAATCATGTGATGTAATAATGAATTTTTCTTTTTTAGTATTCATAGAGGTTTTTAAGATTTTGTTTGTTAGCATGTGTTGGGGGGAATTGACGAGCAAGTAAAACTATTAGGATTTGTGATCGTCAGTATGTATGTGCAACAGTGAGCTATGTGATGATTGATCACTTTCTTTGATTTATTGATTTTGAAGTAATTTTTTCTATAAAAACCATAAGTAGATTGTGATTTTGATAGAAGGAATATAATGAATACTTAAAGATGAGTAATTTTATGTTGTAATGGTAGTATAGATTGTCAAAAAAGAAATATAGTCAAGAAAGAAATTTTTATAATGGAACTACTAAACATTATTCACTATTCTTTCACGTGTCACATTAATTTAATTATACACAACAACCAAGCTTTACTCTTAGGAGAGATATGTCAAGTCTTAAATGAGTTTGGAGGATACATCACCACAACATTATGCACACATAGTGATGGGTATAGATGTGTAAATATTCTTTTAGATTTGAAGTGTTTTGCACTAAAATTTTGTGCCTAACATGAAAAAAGCTACCTGTTTAGTGTCTATATTTATACTTTTTGCGGGGAAGCTTGTCTTTTAAAAGGCATGGTTGGATTTTGCACCTTTTTCATATTCTTCAAACCCTCCAAATTTGTTTGTTTATGTGTATAGTTGGAGCAAATGTTTTTTCTTATTCTCTGTTATTGGGATATAGAGTACTGCTGATTTGTTTAGTTATAGTTCATTGTATGCTACGAACAACAAGATGTGGATATCAAGGGCTCTCTATTGTGAAGAACTTTAAAAGATATTGGGGATGCATGTATCACAACAGTATTGTGTCAAATGGGATATGCCTGATATTTGTTTATGAGGAACTAGTAGGATTTGACCTGCTTGAAGCTGATGCTAACAGGTGGGACCTATGACTAGAACCCTTAACTTTTGAGCAGTTTCTTCATTAAGTGGGATCATCACTGGTCCTGAAATAATCATGTTCCCCGTATCTTGATCACTACCAATTGCATGGTTGCCCAAGCATAACCTTTTAGTCTGCCAGAAGATGCCTTAAGTGAGTTAATAGTAGTAACAATAGTTTTACTTTGTCGAAGTTAAATATTGAAACAAACTCATCATATTATGTTATAGGAAATCAAGCGTAACAATTACTGTATCATGAGTAAGGTGATGCTGGTGTAGTGCTCACTGCTCACCAAATGGTGGTCCAGACACCCATGTTAAATATAAGCTTATGCAGATGATAAATTTCAAATATTTCTTTCTTTCTTTCTTCTGTGTATCAAATTGGTACAAACATCTGCGAGAAATATTGGTTTCACTAGGAGTAGGATCATGACCACATTTTTTGTGTGCTTCAGGTAATAAGCAATCTGTGTGTGCAAATACAAACAAAGAGCTGGAAACCTAATCAGACCATTATCACCTAAGTCACCTGGTGCTAGTGCCAGTGCCTTTGAGAGCCTGGAGGGATCAGATGACGATGTTACACTGCCAAATGATGTTACGCTTGATAATTCCTATTTGCTCACCAACGGAGATATTGTAAGTTTATGTACTTGCAGATATTTTCTTGATGCTGCTCAACAAATCTGTCTGTTTCTTAATGTAATTTGAGCTTGATATCCAACAGCTGCCATTTTCTTCATGCTTAATTTTGTGTTGTCTCTATGCCCTTTCTTGGATCTGATAGGGTATTGACATTATGATATCAATTTATTTTGTGATCCTGTGTGGTGTCCCTTGATTATTAGCTGGCAGTCTTGGTTAAGAATTTGCAGAGACTTAACTATATTTACCCCATTCCTTTTTTACTTCCTTCTTGTCCGTAATCTATGTCTATAATTTTATATAGACATAGATTTTATGTTCCCCTACTTGTACTGCTTCAGCTTAGTAATATGGAACATTTTTTTTGTTGTGAAAGGATGCGGTTTCAATGGCTATTTGGCTTATTTATGCCTCAGAGATCTATTTTGTTCTCTAGGGAAAATCATGTCATAGCTATTTGTCTACATTCTCTCTCAGTCTGGTAAATTATAAGCTTACTCCTTGCGCATGTTTGAACCGTATGACTAGAAAAACTAGCTTTGCATTCGACCTACCATCCAATTGAACATCAACGAGATATGGCAGGGCCCTTTTAGTGCATTAGTAACATAGGTTGGGTGCTAACTCATAGAGAACTGATACAAGGTTGACAGGGCAGTTGTAAAAATTGATCAATTCTATTGTTGGATATTTCTCCACTTTTTAGAGAAGTCTTACAGGACCTTATTTTGATGGAAGAATAATATAATTGTTGTTGATGATGTCCTGCCTTTCTATCACTATATTTTCTGTTTTCACCACTGTCAAAAGGTGGAATTTGCAAGGACTTTTGAGAGCACATATCTTGAGTCTTCATCAGAGAGAAAGCTATATAAAATGAGATATACTAGAAAGTAATGAAGAAGAGCTCAAGTAATAAAATATTCATTTTATATGTGCTAAAAATTCAGATTTCACAGCTATCTATCCAAAAAAAATATTAATAGAAAGAAAATATGTTTATTCAGAATATTTTCAGCACAAGTTCTATACTTAGAGGCTTCTTTAAGATGTTTGCACATTAGAGATCCATTAAGTCATGTAGGAGCGGTAGTCTATCCTTGAATGGATGTGTTACTTATTTCATATAGTTAGCAGGTAGTGTTTAAAGAATTAGGACCGACAACTGTGAAACTAGGAAGCGCCCTCTCAGTATTGCCTATATAAACTGAATTGATTATTTGTGCTACTTGAGTATCCTAACAATTAAGATGGTGACAGCCTGAGATTCTGTGATTGCAAACAAATATGAAGACTTCTGATTTGAGACCTTCCCGTTTTTACTTTTGATGACAGAATACATTATACACAATAAGATAATCATTCACTTCTATTTCTTATCGTCTGAGGGCCTGTTTGGTGGGTGGAAGAGAAGGAAGAGGGAGAAGAGAGGATGAATAGAGAATGAAGAGGGATCTTTGGACACAGAAGAAAGAGGGAAAAGTGTTTGTTTGTCCGAGGAAGGAAGAAGGATGAGGAGCTCAATGATTTCCTTAATACGTGAGCTCAGAGGAAAAGAGAAAGGAAGAGGAAAGTAGACAAATATTTTTTTGCTTTGATCCTTGAGTTCCTAGCCATCCCCCCCTAAACATGAGAGGAAGAGAAAATTGGGAGAGGGCTGTCCATGTAGGTGCCAGATTGGATTTCTTCCTCTTTCTTCAGTTTTTCTTCCCAGCAAACCAAACACCTGAGCTCAGGAAGAGGCCCCTCTTCATGGGATCTTCCTTCAGCTTGGGTGAAACAAACAGGCCCTGAAGACTTGTCATGAGCATTTCATTGTTAGTCATGTTCAATTGGTTTTTTGCTGGTTGATCTGTTTCTTTCTTTATTACTCTTTACCAGTATTTGAGCTTCTTCACTCAATTTTCTGGTCCTTTGTCTTTCTTTATTGCTTTTCTTTTGTATTTGAGATAGTTTGCACCTCTTGGGCTTTTATCCAGATTGTGCGCGCGCGCGTGGCTGGAGAGAGGTCTGGACTTATCTGAGAATATTTAAAAAGCGAACCTTTCATTTAAGAGCTTTTTGCTTCTTGTCCTTCTTTCTGTCATCTATCCTTAATATATCTTGGATTATATTTAATTTGGTTCATTATCATGGAATAAACATAGAATATTGTTTGTGACTTTCAGGAATTCATCCATCTCATTAAGACTCATGTATCTACATGCTATTTCTGCTCTTTTTAATATTTGGTGATTCCTTGCAGCGTTTGTAATTGATCTATCCCTATAAGTCAAGTGGATTTGATGGTTTCTTTACGATGGCAATCTACAGTAATCTAAGTAGATTGTATCTGAAAATATCTTTAACTTACTGTGAACAGGGACCCGAGTGTAAGAATTCATTTCAGGCTTTGCCAGAAGACATCACAGCCAATGGTGACAATAAACCATTACCTTCAGCTAGTATGATCCGATCACATAGTGTATCTGGTGATCTCCATGGTGTACAACCTGATCCTGTGGCTGCTGATATTCTTAGAAAAGAGCGTGAACAAGAGACTTTTGTCAGAATGAAAATTTCACCTAGTGGTATGACCTTGTGTCTCAATTATTTTTACACATTCAATAGGGTTGCAATCTGATCCAAATATATCAGATTATGCATACATGGATTTTGGATGACATCTGGATATGGATTTAAAAACCTGTATCTGGTTGGACATGCTTATGCCACCAATAATTTTAAGGGGCAGAGATCATGTTCCCCTTAAATTCTTTTTTTAGTACATATATGAATTTCTAGTATATAGGTATTGTATTATATTTGACATGTTCATATTATTCAATTGGTTTTATAGGTTTTCATGATGTAAGTCTCTAACAATTACCTTAATATGATATTAGTTCCCTAAAAATTTAATACTTGAAATAAGTCCCTAGTGATCTGGAGCCCACCTATCATAAGTCCTCTTGCAGCTGCAGGATGGACCAGGCGGGGGCCCATGGGACATGTTTGCACCTTGAAATTTCTACAATCCTTTAAAATTGTATATATTGAGAAACTTTTTCAGTACCCACCCACCCCCCCCCCCCCCCCCCCCCCCCCCCAAACCCCACCACCACCAAATATTGTCAGGGACTTATATCCTCAAAACACTCTTCAATATACATATTTAGTTTATAAACTTAATTTAACACATGATATTAAACACCTCAAATTGTTAAAAATGTTAGTTAATTACTTGTTTTTTTTATTGGTTCTTGCATATGAATTATTGTTACACTTACATCTGTAATTATTTATGTGCTGTGCACTAATAATTTCTTTTTATCTTGATATTAATGGTTGTTAATTTGATGCTTAGTTGTTTGTTAAAATTGAATATAATTGTTTTTCAGGACTACACTATGTTCTTTCACACCATATGAGAAGTTAAAAATTGACAGAGCGCAACTATTGATTGTTAATTCTTTTACCTCATTCTTAGAGAAACCCCCCCCCCCCACCCCCACCAAAACACCACCCTAAAAAAAAAAAAAACCCAACCCCCCACCCCCCCCCCCCCCCCCCCCCCCAAAAAAAAAAAAAAAAAAAAAAAAAAAAAAAAAAAAAAAAACCACCACCACCACCACCAAATTTAGCCACTGACGTCATCTACTAATTTGTTAGGTGCAGACATGCTCTTTGAAGTGTATTATTATGTTTGTGGCTACTAGTATCAAATTAGGCTAATTGTCTGGGACTTATATCCCCAAAACACTCTTCAGTATACATATTCAATTGATTACTTAATTTAACACATGATACAAAACACCCAAATTGTTAAAAATGTTAGTTAATTACTTGTTTTTTTTAATGTTTTCTTGCATATGAATTATTGTTACACTTACATCTGTAATTATTTATGTGCTGTGCACTAATAAAATCTTTTTTGTTATCTTCTGCAATCAATTGTGATATTAATGGTTGTTAATTTGATGCTTAGTTGTTTGTTAGGAATTGAATGCACTTGTTTTTCAGGACTACTCTATGTTCTTTCACACCATATGAGAAGTTAAATAATTGACAGAGTGCAACTATCGATTGTTATTTCTTTTACCTCTTTTTTTTGAGTTAATCTTTTACTCATTCTTAGAGACCCCATCTAGCGATGAAGCTGAGGCGTACAAAATCCTTCAAGAATGCCTCGAGTTGAGACGGAGTTATGTGTTCACAGAAGAGATTGCTCCTTGGGAGAAGGAAGTCATAACTGACCCCAGTACACCGAAGCCAAATCCAAACCCTTTTGCATATTCTGCTGAGCAGAAAACAGATGTGAGCTTATTTCTAGTTTTTGTACCTGCTATTGTTTTTGTATTTCTTCTTTATTTCATCATAATGTTTATAAATTGTTCTCTATGTTTCATTTTTTAGCATTTTTTTCAAATGGTGGACGGGTTTGTTCGTGTTTATACCAGCCAAGACTGTAAGGACACCAATGGCTCCCCTGTAACTTTTGTTGTTTTTTCTTATAGAATGTATTTTTTCTGGTTTCTGACAGAAAGTTATTCTTGACATTTCCCCCCTGCAGCAATGGAGAGTATTTTCCCTGTTGCAGATGCTACAACCTTTTTCACAGATTTGCATCATATCCTTCGAGTAATTTCTGCAGGAAATATCCGAACTTTATGTCACCATCGGTTAAATCTTCTGGAGCAAGTAATAACTTTTTTTTATATAATTTGAATACTATAATGGATGAAATTTAATTCTCTTTAAATTTCAAATCAGTTACATTATTAATAGATACATATTTAATGCAAGTTTTATTTAATTTTAAAGTTACACTGACCTGGATAATCTTCTGGTTGTCTCTTACAGAAATTCAATCTTCACCTGATGCTCAATGCGGATAGGGAATTCCTTGCTCAGAAAACTGCGCCACATCGTGATTTTTATAATGTCAGGAAGGTTGACACTCATGTCCATCACTCAGCATGCATGAACCAGAAACATCTTTTGCGATTTATAAAGTCAAAGTTGAGGAAAGAACCTGATGAGGTACACCATTCACTTGCTGCCAAGTCCTTTTGGCAACTTAATTTTGTATATTGAAAACAGGGTCTTTGATTGGAATTTTGAATCCAATGACATTACAACAGTTGCACATATTGATGTTCATAGTTGCGTGAATAGGTTGTCATATTCAGAGATGGAACATATTTGACTCTGAAAGAGGTTTTTGAGAGCTTGGATCTAACTGGGTAATGGAATTATTCATTAATTGATGGCAGCAAGTTTCATTGTTATATATTTTTTTATTATTTATTCAAGTGAATAGCCCTGTTTATGTTTGCCCATTTTCGGTGTTACACAGATACGACCTTAATGTTGATCTACTAGATGTTCATGCTGACAAGAGCACTTTTCATCGATTTGACAAGTTCAACCTTAAGTATAACCCTTGTGGTCAGAGTAGGCTAAGGGAGATTTTTCTAAAGCAAGATAATCTCATTCAAGGTATTGTTCTACCGAGCAATATGTTATTTTTTTTTTCCAACTTGTATTCATATGGATGGCAGTTCTATATGCCTGTATGACAATTGGAATCCATTCCTCACAACTCGGCAAATGGACACTACTCTGAACTATGGACTTCGGTGGTGTCCACTTCCAACCACGAGCACCCTTCACTTATATCTAGTCATTGTTTGATTTGATGTGTTAAGAGTAGCAGTGGATCACAATTTCTGATGATGTGCTAATCCCCATTTCTATTGTATCTACTGTCCGCGTCCTGTATCCACAAGGAAACAAAAATCTTTGTGAAAGATATGAACCACATTGAGGAACTATGAAACATGCCTCACTCTCTTCAGTCTATCATATATTTAATGAATTCAAATTGAAGGAACACATCTTATATTATTCTAACTTCTTTTTGACATTTCAAGTACTTGTGTAAAATGCCTCACTCTCTTCAATCTATCATATATTTAATGCATTTAGATTGAAGGAATCCCACCTTATATTATTGTGACTCCATTTTGTCATTTTCAAGTACTTGTGCAAAAGTTGTCAACCTAGGTCATTGCCCCTTTTTGGTATCTGCAGGCACACCCGGTCAATGCAAGGAAGCTTGGACATCTGATCAGATTCCAATTTGCAATTTTTTTTTGTGTGGGAAGCTTAGTTCTTCAAAACTTAATTGAATAGGATTCACTTGGCTTGAATGACTTAATCACAACTGGTTCAATGTGGAATCATACTTGAGTTTACCTGATTTTAGTATTTAATACCTGGTGTTGCTGTAGTATCTGCATTAAGATTTGGAGGTGGTGCAGTTTTGTATAATCATGATCTTGGGGAAGATCTTGCTTTGAGTCAGCTTATATTGTTTTCTTTTTTCCTTCTGTATGATTACTTGCTTGGTGTTTTATTTCTCATAAACTTATCTAGAGTGGATTGACTTCTTTTCCTTTGCCCCCAGGTCGCTTCCTTGCCGAGCTGACAAAACAAGTGTTTTCTGACCTTGCTGCAAGTAAATATCAGGTGAAATTAGTCGCTATTCTTTCTCTCTCTTTTTCCTCTTTGAAGGATTCTGACAAATGACCAGTCTGCTTTGTGTTTAAATCTTATTCCCTATGCATTTATTTAGGGGCGTCTAGCTACAAATGACCAGCCTGCTTCTATGTTTTTTTTGTGTTACAGTAATTAAGCCTTCAACCCTGCTCTGAAATGCTCACGGTTTCATATTTTTAAATCCAAGTGACTCTGATCAAACCAAAATCTAGTTAACAATGATAAAAATAAACTCTAGAATCTTTGCTTGTCAAAATTCTGAACTCCAGAGTTCTTGGATATCAGTAATTCAGTTATCAGCCTAGCAGATCAAACTTACCTAAGGAAGTGAAAAATGAAGAGCTGCAATGATCATGATACTGTTTTCTATGTTTTTAACCAGTTCTATGTCACTTATTTATAATTTTAGTAGCCCAAGGAAGTTAAAAAATGAAGTAGATGCAATGATCATGAATTGTTTTCTATGTTTTTAACCAGTTCAATTAGGGTTGGTAATGGGTTGTGCCGTGTCGTGCATAGCCAAGCCCAGACACTATCCACGTAAAAGCACCTTAGGTCCAACCATGACTCAGAGTATTCCATGGTCTTAGACATATACATCCATGTACTAGTCCAGTGGATACTGGACTGACCTATTTGTGCCTCCCGTCGTGTTTGAATCGTGCCGGTCCATTCATACCGGATTTTGTGTCTCCTACTTTGTGTCTCTTTTGTGTCTAATCGTCACACACTTTGTGCTTGCTAGTTTCTAAAATAGTCAATTTTGTCATATAAATTCATACATGAAAACGAATAGGATTAAATCTAGCAACTTGAAGATATTAGTAACAAGGTACGTAAACTCTAGCCACCTAGAAACTTTTGATTGAATTATATACTCAAGTAATTGAAAGAAAAATTACAAACTAAACTAGTTTCTGATGACTTCAATGTAATCCATTCTGAACCCTATCTATTATGAGATCGATCTATTAACATAATTTAGATAAAGAGATGAGATCAGTATATGTAATCGTGCCGGCCCATCGTGTTGGCCCAATGGTGCTCCATTCATGCCCTGACGGTGCCTACTGTGCCTGACCATGGTGAGCGCCGGCATGACACGAAAATATCTGATAGCAATTTGATAGCCCAGGTAGGCCCAGAGTCCTGATTGCATTAACCATGTACCAAACAGTTTCGTGCCAGTCCATTGTGTCGTGGGCCAGCCCAGGCCCATTACCAACCCTACCAATTCCATGCTACTCTTATAATTTTAGTAGAGCAAGTGGTTTAGGCAATTGCATAGACTGTCCTTTGATTTTACCTCTTGAACCATAAAGTGACCACAGAAAATGTGCAGATATTTTCCAGTTCTTTTTTGGATGTTTTTTCTAATCTGTGATTGTCACAAGAAATTCTAAAGGTAATTGACTTGACCAAAACCAGGAATCTGAACCTTCTGGCAGGCTACATGGATATCTAGGATATAATCAAATCCCTGTAATTTGTCATGAGCCAGACCCGGACCTAGACCTAACGAGACAAGTGATGACCTTCAAAGTCATCCGTATTGCTGCACTGCTGATGCGACCTCTTTCCTGCCTCCCTGCTTCATACCTTTGTAAAGTAGAGTTGCTCAGAGATGACTGAGTCTCTGCTGTGAATCTTATTCCTTATCTCATCTCTAGATTCTTTCCCAGTCAGGGAGAATTTGGAGGGGGGCTCCTTGCAGATTAAGCTACAGACTGAAAAAGTAGGCCTGTTTGCCTGCTGACAGGCTATTAATGCTTGCTTGGAGCCGGGCTTCGCTTGGTACATGTGTTCACAACCAGCTGTAAAAACTGACCAAGCTCATTATGGAACTTTCTTTTCCAGCTTGCTCCATAACCCCCAATATGATGGGAAAAGGCTTTGACCTATCATTGCCTCACCTAACAAAAGTTGTTTTCAGGTGAGGGTGAGAGAGAAACATACGAGTATCTGTACCCTAAACACCCACGAGAAATAGATTCTGGTCAGCATCATGCAAATCAAAACCAGGACCCATTCTTCTATAAGTCTTGATTCTTTTGTCAATGACACCAGATATTTTCATATTTGCACACACATAGACTAAAGTGGAAGTCTTTTGCATATACAACCGTGAAATTTTTATTTTTGAAGAACATATTTTGCATGCCTTAGTTCAGCATATTTACAAAAACTCCATTCAGATATTTTCATACCTCAATTCAAGCTTATTTACAAATACTTTCCAGATTCTAGAAGCCTTTTTAGGTTCTGTTGCTTTGAGGACTTATTGCCTTAAATCTGATGGAGTTTTTGTTACTCATAAGAAAAAAATTATTGGTCTTAACCTTGGAGGAGAAACAGTCCTTTTGACACTTTGTTGCTTAAATCTGTAGGGGCTAAGTTTTTCGATAACATGATATATTGTTTATTATTTTACTGATTTTTGCTCCTATTGACAATAATAAGTCTGAAACTCTCAGAATGGAATTGCTGAAACTAAACCTGAGTTTTTTTAACTTTGCCCTTAACCACCCCCTTACCATATGTCCCTAGGATCATCCTTATCAAATTCCTCCCAGTGCTATCTCTTGTTACATGTCATTGAAATCTCCAGTTTAGCTGACACATGAAATTTCCAAATTATGAAATAATTGCCTAGTTATGTCAGACATGAATTATTAATTTGGTTTTGCAGTGTGTGTACATCAAGAAACAGTAAAAAATAGAAGTGTAACTTGATTTGGATATAACACTGTAAAGTATTAATGAAAACTTCA
This sequence comes from Agave tequilana, assembly GCA_038442645.1. Taxonomy (NCBI): domain Eukaryota; kingdom Viridiplantae; phylum Streptophyta; class Magnoliopsida; order Asparagales; family Asparagaceae; genus Agave; species Agave tequilana. The sequence goes on from JAVJIF010033767.1 coordinate 13,284, forward strand.
TTAAAAAAAACTGATTTGGAATATAACACTACTTTGACGAAATTACTTGTTGGCACAGCTCTCTCTATATTATATTATATGCCCAAGATTTGTCTCAAGGTAATTTCCTTTATGGAACACTCTTTTCATTGAAAATGACTTGTTCCCTCTTGTGAATTCTTATCACTGGTGTTGTAATCATGTGCCACTCAGTTGAAAATTGCCTCCCAATTCTCTGGCGCTTCACTTGTAATATATTTATCATCATTTGAGTATCCTGCTTGTTTTTTCTTCTTGCAGATGGCAGAATATAGGATATCAATTTATGGAAGGAAACAGAGCGAATGGGATCAGTTGGCAAGCTGGATTGTAAATAATGAGTTATATAGTGAAAATGTTGTTTGGTTGATCCAGGTATCAGTTGTAACCGCTGTTTTGGTTTTATTATAAGCTATACCTACAATTCTTATTTAATGAGTAGCATTCTGGTTGAATTGATAAATGATATCCCAATTTTCTGATCAATTTGTTTGCGTCATACAATTGCTTATTAAGCACAGCACTTCCTACTTAGACATAATTAACATGTCGAAGTCTGGTTCCTTGGGAAGGTTTCTGTACTGTTTCAACAATTATAAACATATCTTGCTTATGGAGGTTATTTATGTAGGTATTTACTTTTAGTAAGTGATATACACTGAGTACCTAAACCTTGGTTGAAGGTCTACTTGGTATGGTACTCACAGGCATGCAACATCACAATACTACAATAGTGTCATGCCTGTTTGTATGTTTAATAAATTCTAGATCAAAATTTTAGAGCAACACAGAAATCCAAAATTGATTAGAATTAAAATATTATCTCTGGTCTTTTTGCATGTGTGTTTGTGTGTGTCGATGTGTCCCCATGTCCTACTTCACAATGACTTGTTGCTCTGTCTGAGTTGTTCATATCCTTTTTGTGTGTCTGTGTTCGCTTTTTCCTAATTCCTAGACTTTTTTATCCCCGCGCCCCATCTGTTCTCTCCCCCCCCCCCCCCCCCCCCCCCCACCCAAAAAAAAAAAAAAAAAAAAATCCAATAAATATAGAAAACATGTGTAATTTCAATACCCGCATTTCCAGGCTCTCACACACACCTCCCTTGTGTGGGCGTACAGACAAAATTAATTAAAATAGGGGGAAATGGTGTGTCGAATTCCACCTCCTAAACACCCACACCTACAAACCTGTTGGTCTAAAAATCAAGCATGCACTGCTGATACAGCTTACAAATATTCTTCTCCCCTTTCGAATTACCGCAACAGTAAGGCCAGTTAGTTACCCATTTTTATGCAATTGTATTTTCTTTTTGGAAATTATCAGTTGACATTTTAGTGCTAATGGTTCAGAAAGTTTAGATATACCAGAGTGATTGCCTTTGGTCCTGGCATTCTTGCTGTATATAACATGAACCTTCAGACTACCCATATACTAAGGGATATGAAGTACTTGATGTTCATCTACTTGATATTTGTGGTTTGGCAATTACTTAATCATAATCATACCATTTAATTTAAAAAACACAGGTATAATTTCTGTTTCTTTTATTTGCAGATTCCACGATTGTACAATATATACAAGGAAATGGGAATAGTTACCTCATTTCAAACATTCTTGACAATATTTTCCTTCCCCTCTTTGAGGTTACCGTCGACCCAGATTCTCATCCACAATTGCATGTTTTCTTAAAACAGGTATGTTTGAATCCTATTTTATTAAGCTTGTACATCTTCTTTACAAAATCTATTCAAACATCTTGATAATTCTGCCTTAAATGTGTTCATGTAGCATACTGTTTAAAAACATTTTCTGTAATCAGTACAGCATTTAATATTTTATAGTATGATTAGTAACTTAATAATTTATAAGAAACTTAATAATTATAATATGTATTGCGCTGCATACTTGCATATATGATCTACCTATTCTGTATACTTTTCACCGTGGCAGTGCTTGCTTGCTTGTCCTCTCTTGATGTGCATGTACGAGCTATTGTCTTATCAAGTACTTCTGTTGCATCATGAATATGCTTTTACCATTTTCTTCTCAAAGTGGCCTGACTTCTGCTCTGGCTACTTTTGTTTTTAATCTTTTCTACTAGCTCATGCATTTCTCATTTTTATTTATTTTCAAATATTTGGCATACAGTGACATAATAAATGATGATTTTAAAGAGGTTCCTGGTTGCAATTTTTTCCCTTCCATTTCCTTTTTTGGAACCCAATCATTTCGACATTAAATGTGCCATTTACTTGCAGAGCTAAACAACTTACTATTTAAATATCAGGGATAAAAATCTCCAGGCAATTTCCTACTTTTGCAATAAAAAACGGTGTGGTCTCTACTGCATGATGGAATTGTGCACTATGTGATGCACTGCCTACTTGCATATATAATCTCCCTGTTCCTGTGCTTTCACCTTGGTGGTGCTTGTGCGTTTGTACTTTCTTGATGTGCGTGTACACACTATTGTCTTGACAAGTACTTCCGTCGCATCATGAAGTATGTGTTCGCCATATTTCTTCTCTAAGTGGTCTGACCTCTGTTTTGGTAACTTTCATTTTAATCTTTTCCACTTGCTCATGCATTTCTCATTTTTATCTAATTTTAAATATTTGGTTCTGATATTTGTATGCATTGTTATTTCTTAATTTTAATTTTTTTTTCCAATGATAAAAATGTTAGTACCCTCATGTTTTTGGTGGTGATTTGTGCTCATGCTTCTTTTACTTTAGGTTGTAGGGTTTGATTTGGTGGATGATGAAAGCAAACCTGAACGGCGTCCAACAAAGCACATGCCTACACCAGCTCAATGGACCAACATGTTTAATCCTGCATTTTCATATTATGCATACTATTGTTATGCAAACCTCTACACTCTAAACAAGGTTTCCAATATCTGAAATTTTCTTTAACAAGTTTATTAGCAATTTTTCCAAAATCTGTGCTAAGTCTCAGCTAATCTTCACCTTAAACATTTATTGCAATATATTTTACATTTTACAAATGTTTGAAACTAAGATGGTAATAATAAACTGTTACCGTAAATATTTCAGCTCCGTGAATCAAAAGGAATGACAACTATCAAACTCCGCCCTCATTCGGGGGAGGTATGAACCGAAACATCCCTTCTGTGGCCTTCTGTGCAGAGCGTTTCTCATGATTTCTTTTATTGGCAGGCTGGTGATATTGACCATCTCGCTGCAACATTTCTTCTTGCTCACAATATTGCTCATGGAATCAACTTGAGAAAGTCCCCTGTATTGCAGTACTTGTATTATCTTGCTCAGGTATTTGGTTGCATCGCCAGCTAGTGCTATCTTAACTTGTCTTGTTGCACCAGTTTCTCCTTCTCTGCTCTCACAAGCTGTCCATTCAAATCTTAGTGATGCCTAATTTCATAATTTAGCAAGGAATCGCTGTTGTGCTGCATGCTAGTTGTTTTCATATGTAAGATGATAAATTGATGTTGTCATTTTTTTAAACCCAGATTGGTCTCGCAATGTCTCCTTTGAGCAACAACTCATTGTTTCTAGATTATCATCGAAACCCTTTTCCAATGTTCTTCTTACGAGGCCTTAATGTTTCTCTGTCAACCGATGACCCGTTGCAAATCCATTTAACAAAAGAACCGTTGGTAGAGGAATACAGCATTGCAGCTTCAGTAAGCTTCTTCCACCATCCTTATTTCTGCTATACCTAGCAGATGCTAAATCTTCTCTCTTTTTCAACAGGTGTGGAAGCTTAGTTCATGTGATTTATGTGAGATTGCTAGGAATTCAGTTTACCAATCTGGCTTTTCACACGCACTCAAGGTATGCAAAGACTACAATGCTTTAAGCTTGGGCTTAAGTATATTCATTTGACATCAATTTTCTAGAAGATAGAGTAATTATCTGCAAAATGTTTGATAAATTGCTTGTCTGATTCTATGGATATTGTTTTTCTTCATTTCTCTATCCAAATCACTAGTGGGAATTGGCATTTATTGCTGTGATCATAGTATTGGTAATGTGCACACTCTTTCAACAATGCCACTTCCTATGAAATATATTGAATGTGGGTCTTTGTTGTGTGAAAAGGTTTGAGTGTGTCCTAACATTTTAATTTGCCCATCTTGTCAATTATAATCTCTATTTTTGTTTTTGTCCACGGGGAGTTTTGAAACTTATCAACTACCCTCTGGTTCTTGTGAGCATTCCTTGATGAATAGGGTTATTGCTGCAACCTTGAGAACGTTGCCTTGTCTGTCTTGTATTTTTCACACAATTTATACCATCTAGTGTCTCCCTTTAATATGAAGTGCTTCTCTTTAGTTGCTTTTCCCATTTCTTAATCTATTGACTTGGTTCTTGCCTATTTGCTGCAGTCTCATTGGATTGGAAAAATGTACTATAAAGAGGACCAGATGGAAATAATATTCATAAAACAAATGTACCACACATCCGACTTGAATTCCGAGATATGGTACCTAAATTGTTTAGGATTCTGTTTTCCTTCTCTCCCTCCTTTTAGCTGGTTGGAAAATAGAGGCTTATGAAAATTTCTCTTGTAAATCCGCAGATTTGGAGAGAGGAGATGCAACTGGTTTATTTAGGCAAGGCTAAAATACCTGAAGAAATTGATGGTTGAAGTGGTTGGTCCTGCAGAGTCATTCAGAAACGATTGTAGCCGATTTTTGGTTAGTTTTTCAACCATTTTCCATGGCCATTTAATCTAAGGAAACTCGCGTGTTTCTGATTACCTGCAACTATCTTGTGTTTCTGTTACATTAGCAGTAATATGCATGAAGCTGTGTCCATAGTCCTGTTGTGCCCCCTTTAAATGGATGGCCATCTCCCTGCAGAGAAGCAATAACTGTATGGGAAGGGTGATCAGGGACAAAGTTATCTGCAAACAGTCCAAAATGCGACTTGCCTGTGGCAAGGTTGGCTCACCTCTGAATATGGGGGAAAAGACATATTTAAGAGAGAGAAGATTGCTGACAATACTCACCTTGAAGTCCTCATAGGAAGTATTGAGAGAATTATATCAGCCTGCCATTGTGGATCAACCCTTCAAAAATTTTGGATAAGTTCTATTGAAATGTATAGGCTGCTGTATTCCTTTTGATACTCTGTTAAGCCGAAAAATTATTTAGTGTTTGTATAGCTGTTGCCAAAAGTTGTCCGTATGTAAAAACCCAAACCAGCAGCTCCTCTAGGGGTGAGCATCGGCCGGTTCGACCCAAATCAGCAGCTCTTCTAGGAGTGAGCATCCGTCAGTTCGGTTTGGTTTTTGTTAATTTTTGTAAAATCAACTGAACCGATTAGACTTAGTAAGCGAGTCGAAGCGAGTCAGTTCGATTTTTCACTTTTTTCGATCAGGTCCATATATTTTCAATATTTCTTATATTTTTAATCATCATTATATTATCATTCTTTAATATCTTAATGTCAAATATTCAATACCCAAATAATAGACAAAAAAAGAATAACCTTAATGTGAATTGAAAATTTATGTTTTAAAATTTTTACATTGTATTTGTGTTATTATATCAAAACTCACATAATTATTATTCCTAACTTTTAATGACAAGAATGTAAGAGAAGAACTATATTAATATAAATATTTTTCTTAATTATGATGATGTACTTAATATATCTTTCACATGTTCAATATAAAAAGATGGTATTGCTAGAATTAATGAGATAAGATTTTGTCAGTTTTTATTATGAATTATATGATTCACTAAATTGAACTTGAGTGGGGGTGACATATAGGGTGAGAGATTCGGTTCGGTTCACTCGGGTTCGGGTTTTAGAACTCAAAACCAAAAAACGACCGAACTAGAGCGGTTCGGGTTCGGATTTCAGTTTTCGGTCGGTTATTTCGGTTATAACTGAACTCTGCTCACCCCTAAGCTCCTCCCCTCTTCCTCCTTGTTCTCCCCTCTCCTCTCGTCGTTCTCTCCAGCAGCTCCTCCCTTCTCACAATCAGATCTGGGAGAGGAGGCGACCGCCTACTTGCTATCCTCCAACCACTAATCTCTCCCTTCAAATCCAATTTCTTTTCCCAATTTGGGGTGGCGGCCACGTCATCGACGTCGAGACCGCCATCAAAGAGGGAACCTTGCCGGATCCAGCCTTGGGCCCTTAGATCTGACCGGATCCCGTCAAGGAGTGGTCGGATCCGGCCTATTGTGGTCAACTGTGGAGTGTCGTTGTTCATGGCTTTGAATGGCGAGATCTCCTCGATGAGCTTGACCAACATCTTCGACAACTACTCCTCGGTGGCTTCTTTTGAGGAGTGGATGTGGGCGAGGAGCTTACGGAGAAGGAAGAGGGAATCTGGTTCTTGAGCATGGTGGTGTCGCGGAGGATCTTGCTGAAGCTCGAATCTGGCCAAAGGGGAACTAGATCCGTCTTGGCACTTCAGAGCCAGCCATATCTAGCCTAGGAGTGACCGGATCCTGCCTTCTACCTTCAGATCCGGCCCACCGGCGATGAGGATGTCATCGTAGGAGGCAAGATCGAGGTGGCTTCCAGAGTGATCTTCCCTGTCGTCGATCACCTCGACGGTGGAGTTGATGCGTAGACAGCGAGTAGGGTTCTAAGAGCTCGACCTCGACATACTGTGCGATATGCTTGTTAGGGCTGAACTCGATCGTCCATTGCGCACTCTTGTGTGGCCCCTTTGAGATGCCAGGGGAGACCGCGGCGCGGCTGACAGCGGCCAGGCTGAAGAATGTGGCCATGAAGGAGGTGTCTGGTGGCGGTCAGGGGTGATTTTTTCGGTGACCATCACCGAGCGTCTGACTTGCTCGACGGTGAGGAGGAGGACAGCGACACACAACAACGTTGTGTGGGTTGAATCACGACAACAGTAGTGGAGGAGATTTGTCCATGGATCGGCTCGAACCTCGTCGATCCGGCCGAAAGTGGGTAAGACTGGGATGGAGGTAGTGTGATATAAGATCTCATCGAGCCAACCGAATGGGGGTTGGACTGCGACGGCAGTGATGAGAGATCCAGGCATGGATGCAAGAAAGGGGGTTGGACCGCGACGACGGTAATGGGAGATCCGGGCATGGATGCAAGAAAGGGGGTTAGATCACGACGGCGGTAGTGGAAGATCAATTCTCATTGATCTGGTTGAAAGGGGGTCGACGGTGAGCCAACCACAAGAGAATTTAACCGCGAAGGCGGTAGTGGGAGTTTGAATCTCACTGGTCCAAAGAGGGTTGGACCGCAACTGCGGTAGTGGGAAATGCCACGCCCAGTGGTGGGGGAGCCAGTGACGGGACACCTGGTTCGAATTTGCAGATGATGCGATGCGGGAGGAGCTCCGATGGCGTTCCAGAGGCCTTTTCTCCTTCCCCACCCCCACCTTTTTTTGAATGTTTAAATTGTGTATGTGTTACATATTTGTACCCTTTTTATATGGGAATGTTTTATTAAGCTCATATTAATGAAACACCGGGAGGGCTTTGCCTCACGGTTTTATCCCAAAAAAATATTAGTGTTTGTAATTTATTTATCTAATAATAGGTTTTGGGATGAATTGTATTATTCTTTATATTGTGATTTTACTTTGTTCACAATTACTATTTGTGCGTGTTAGCAGAGATAAGTCAGCTCTTGTGCAGGTACCGGTTGGAACATGCTATAGCCCAGGTGGCTAAGAGCCGACATCAAGGTGCCAAACCTTCCCATCGATGTGAACACTTGAGGAAGATCAGCCTATTATCTGTAGAGTAACTTTTATCCGTTGAGCTACGGCCCTTCCACTCGGCACTGTCGGATCACTAAGGCCGACTTTCGTCCCTGCTCGACGGGTGAGTCTTGCAATCAAGCTCCCTTATGTTTTTGCACTCAAGGGCCAATCTCCGTCTGACTCGAAGAAACCTTTGTACACCTCTGTTACTTTTTGGGAGGCCTACGCCTCATAGAAAGTGTCTACCTGAGACTGTTCCTTGGCTCGTAGGTCCTAACACATGTTAGAATTCTAGCTCTTCCAGAGTGATATCTCACTAATGGCTCGGCCCCTCCCGAAAGGAGGCCTTCTTCGCTTTCCACCTAAGCTGCGCAGGAAAGGCCCAAAGCCAATTCTAGGGAACAATGAAGCTTCATAGGGTCTTTCTGTCCAGATGCAGGTAGTCCACATCTTCACAGACATGTCTATTTCATCGAGCTTCTCTCCGAGACAGTGCCTAGATTGTTAAGCCTTTCGTGCGGGTCGGAACTTACCTGACAAAGAATTTCGCTATCTTAGGACCGTTATAGTTACGACTGCCGTTCATCGGGGCTTCGGTCGTCGGCTCTCCTATTTTCAGGTCACCAACTTCCTTGACTTTCCGGCACTGGCAGGCGTCAACCCCATACATGGTCTTACAACTTTGCAGAGACATGTATTTTTTATGAACATTTGCTTTGTGAGGAGGCACCCCAATCCTCCCCCCCCCCCCCCCCCCTCCCCCCCCCCCCCCGCGCCGCGCGGTCGTGTGAGGGGTGTTTCATATTTGTGATTCTCCATGAATTGTCTTCCATAGACCTATCGTAAGTGATGTAATTGTTTTCTGAATTGTCTTCTGTAGATCTCCTATTGTTAGTGGTTAATTGTCTTCCATAGATCTCCTATCCTTACTAATTTAGCACGTGCTTTAATTGTTAAAATCTGAAACTGAGATTTACTACTGATAGTTAAAGAAACTCAGATTTTATTACTGAAGAGACTGCACTTTCTTTTGGGTGGAATAAAGGTATATACACTTGATCTCATGAGTACACTCAACGGGTACCGGCTGGAACCGCCAGATTCCTCCTGGACCTTCCACCAATCTGAACCGTGACAGTCCTATGGATGGTCGACCGTGGCAATGGAGTAGATGCTCATTACCAGCTCCATGCAATGGTCGCATGCTCAGAATCGGTTGTACCCACTGACGCAGAAAGTGGAAAAGGCGAATGACGATGACTATATCTCGTTCTAGCGTCAATGAACTCTGAAGACTTTCGTTCAGGTAGGAATTGTGTTCGAATCCATGAAACACTCGAATCTACGAGCGATTTACTCTACGGGAAAGAGATAACAACTCGAATTCACGACCAATTTGGAGGAAAACTTTATTTTTATTATTAATACTCGGTATAAAAAATAAAGACAAGGGATTATTTATAGGCATAAAAAAGAATATTACTCTTATTTGGAAACTATAACCTATTTTTAAAAGAATTAAAAAAGTCTTAATTTATATAACAAATCTAAATTCAAAATAAAGAAAGATAAAAATAATTAGAAATCAAATGTGGACCTGAAATAAATCCTAAACGAACTCTTAAATCAACAGATACTCAATAAGACTGTCGACAACAGAGAGATGATGTGGACTACAGCCTGACTGTCGACGGGCTGAAGCTCAAAATTGAACAGTTGCTTTGATTTTCCTTCTACACCACCCCCATAGACCCAGGCGTCAACCAGGGCTCACCCATGTGGCGTGGGCTCAAACCGTGTGGATTCAATTCTTTGAAGGTCTGCGCTTCCTCTGTATCATCATCAGCACTTTCAGTAGTGTAGGAGCTTGTGTGGAACGCTCCCTTATCCATTCCTCTAAGAAGTCTTGCTATCCTCTTGAGGATCTTGGTTTCCAACGGAACATCAGCGCCATTTTGATCTTGAGATGCAAAACTCTTCCCTTTTGAATGATCTTTATCAGAAGAAGGTTCTTGATTGCTACCAGCTTCGGTTCTTCCAATGGCCTTCAGTTGCTCGATGAAGCCGTGAGCTACTTCTTGAGCTATGGGGAGAGGGTGTTGACGGCAGAAGCTGTGGCCCCTGTCGGGATTGGATTCTTCGGGGGCAAGAACCAAGATGGGTGCGGTTGCATTCAAGGGAATGTCAACAAAGACCATGATTCTTCAATGCAGAGGGCATTCAGGGAGGTGTCACATTTTCGATCATCAGAAGAGGTGGGGGAAGAAAAAGATGGTTGGTTGTCGGCCTCGCCTTGGATTCTCGATGAAGAGATCTCTATCTCTTGTGAGTGTTCTTGATTGGTACCAATGAATATAAAAAATCATGTACTAAACATAATATATGTGATATTGATGATCCACCCTCTTTATCATGATCTACATATCCTCAAAGATTTTGTGGACGATAAATCCATGGATTTTAAAGATTCTTGTGAATAGAACAAATTTGAACTACCAAATGAATGTACTAGGACATGTGTTATTGTCCTAGTACTAAAGTATATACCAATGAACATAGACATGTTGCTATTCTATAAATTTTCTCTTCTAATTCTGTTTTCCTGTTTCCAAATCGCATCAATTGTTAAATGGAATCAGTGTGCGGTTCTTTGTCGTGCTTCTGTGCTGTGCTAGTTCAGCTGTTACTGGCAGGGTTTGCATAAGGTTTTCCCCGGGGTGAAAATGGGGTAATGTAGATGGAATCTTGCAAGGAGAAGGATGAACCTATCCATGATTTTATTGAGAGGTTGAAATTACAGTTAGAGACAAAGTGGTTTGCTGTGAAGTATTTGTGGAGAAAATTCCCTACTAAATTTCCATGTTAATGTTTAAGCTCTTTCTTTCTTGCTAATGGTTTGAGTTTCGCGAAAACTGGTGTTGAGTTTTGTGATAGTCTGGATAATCTAACTGGAGTAATTGTTCTCATTAAAAGCTTATTAATGAAACACGGAGGACTTCAACGGAGTCATGTAACATTGAAAGGAATCTGTCCTTTTAATTTCTCTACTTTTCCTCCTCTTTTTTTTTTTGTGTGCATAAGTTCTTTGAACTATTTCATGTTTGACTTTTGGATTCTTTTGAATTTTCTGCTTTCTCAATCTATTATTGATTATTGAATTTGATGAAATACCTCTCATCAGCTACGACTGTCGCTCAGTTGTGAAGTTCCTTTCTGTGGGTTACATGGTCCTGCAGGAGACTGTTCCCAGCCTTCTATATTTCTTATCTCTTATATTTTCCCTTTCCTTTTTGTTGTGTCTCAAATTAGGCTATGTTCAAAATATTTAGATAATGGTCCCTAAATGTGTTCCATATGTTTACTTCAGTTATAATCTTGAATTGATTGTCCAATTACTTTTAACTTGCACATCGAGCTACCGAATGCTTCTCGCCTTCACCTTTCTAACTACTGATGAGAACATTGTTCAGCTACGCTTTCAAATCACTCACTGTCAGAGATTTCTATATTTTCTTTTACGGCAAACCTCGGTTTTCTTAGGTGCATCTTTAGTGACATCCAACCTACATTCTTCACACAATGTGTTCCATATGTTAAGTTTGACATTCATATGTAGAAGCCTGAATATGCAAAGATGTGCTCCTGTTTCAGTTGTAATTCTTGTCTCAATTTTCTCACATTTCTCCATGTTTTGTATTTTAATGATTAGTTCTGCAAAAACATTGTGGGTGGGGGGCAAATTCTTTTAATTTTTTGAGTTTTTACATATTTTGGTCATAAGATGGACAACAACTCCCTACAGGAAAGAAGATTTTTCAACATGTTGGTGGCTTGCATGTCACAAGGAAGTGCACTCTACCAATACTCCCAGTTTTTTCTTTCTCCAAATTGGCAAATGCAAATGGAAATTTTTGACTAATCATCGCTTTCTTGGATTATAACACCAACCAGTCATCTCTATCTTATTACTTGTAATGCTTAATACTCCTTACATATTATTGGATGAGTAGTATTCACATCATACTGTTAACTGTCGGAAGGCATTTGGTGGCATGATCAGCTCTGCATCTTTGTATTCTTTGCCTCGTCATGAAAGGTCAATATTGTGTACCATCTCCTTTCCTATCTCATTCTCTTTTCTAGGTTAAAAAAAATATATATATGAAGTTGGTTTCTTTTCTATATTTAGATTTTTTTTTTTGTATATTTCTACTTTATTCTTTTTTCCATTTTGCGAATCAATATACAGTTCCGTGAAGGCATGTGTTACAACTAGTTGTGTGGCAGGTAATATTTGACAAGTAAATCTCCTGCCAGCAAGAACCTAATCCCTTTCTCTTGATTTCTCTTACATTGCCACTTAATGAGAACCAATGAGAAACAAAAAGGAAAATTTCTTTGAAGAACAAAAAGGGAGAAAATTTTGGCACTTGGGAGAAGGGTTGAAGCTAGTGTCAAGTGTCCCAAGGTTGCGAAGCGATCCTAGCATAGATGAACTCGTTCCAGGTGTCTGGGAGGCCAGGGAGGCACCAGTGGATGCAGTCAGCGAAATTTGCAGGATCGGCTTGTTGCTCTGGTGTCAGCATTTTTCCTTGCCTGATTGTGTGCACTGAGGTATGAGCATCTTTTCGATACTCTGATAGTTTAGTTGTGTTGACGAACCACACAGGCAGCTTCATCGAGCTGGTGACATTCACAGCCACCACGAACAACCGCCAGTCTGTTCCTACGTCTAATGGCCGTGTCTGGTTCAGGATCGGAAGTGTCTCCTTCGCGCATTTTATTCCATCAGGGTTGTCCCAATCCTGGCTCCTGCATTTTTTTCGTTTATTAATATTACAGTCAGTTAATTTGCAGGCTTTATATTTGACAAATAAAGAGTTATTCAAGCTCTATGTTGATTGTCGAATTGATGTTAGTCCTCTATAAATTTCTGTCTCCATGAATCATGAGAGACAGAAATTACAGGATTTTTAAAAAAATTTGCAAATTGATGTCTTTGGAATGAAGTTATGATAATGATCATAATGATACTGATGGGAGTGGGTAACTGAATCCAGACAGGTTGGTCAATAATTTTGCTTCAGGCTGAAGGTCTACCAGGAAGCTAAGTTGTCATGATGGTTGATTGTTTTTGGGATGTTGTCTTCTCTAATAGAACTTCATTAGCGAGCTAATCCTCTTGCTAGAACATTCCACTGATCAAGCTGTTCTTTTTGTTTGTTCATCCCAAAAACAAAGGATTAAGTCTTGTTAATTACACAAATAAGAAACCAATTAAATCATGATAATAGGTGGTTGAGGGCCTTGAGTTCTTACTTTATGTGGAGAGGTGACATGCTGCTGAAGAAGACCTTTGTTCTTTTGGGATCTATGTTTTCATCAACCCAATTGGCCCAAGTCCTCAATACTCTCTCATACGCTACGGGCCTCTCAATCTCATCATACTCAGTTGATCCTTCGGCAAACGATCCTCTCCTGTGGTCAAAAAACAAACACAACAAGGGCTAAGCACACAATTATACTCATAAAATTCACTCACTACTCAAAATATCACAGTAACACACAGCTAATATACTCACAGGACTTTCATCTTGAAAGTGTTCATCCACCAAATGTAAGTGTTGAAGATGAGGTAGTCCACCCCTTTCCAATTCTCCCCATGCTTCTGTATCGATTCGGGCATGATGATACGGTCCTGAATGCTGTGCATCGTTGGGTCGTCCGAATTCGATTCCACGAGGAATGGCGCCCAGTAGAACTCCACCGTTGCATCATACTCCTGTTACACTATCACAACATAAGATCTAGTTTCACAACTGAACTCGAACAATTAAGAAATTTTGGATATGAACCTCGACTCTGAAGACCGCAAGAGATCCAGTCTTCTTGAGAGATTTCTTGCCTGGAGGCACGACGGATTGGACCAGGCACACCATCGACTCCCATTGATTCCGGTTCAGTGAGTCCCCAACGAACATGAGCCTCTTCCCTCGAATTCTCTCGAGTAGCAATCTTGCATCGAACCTTTGACAGAAAAAACAGACAGTTGTCAACCTGACATCAACCACCTCTAAAAAGAATTGAAGCAATACAAAACTGAGTCACATGAGTCAAAGATGTACTTGGGCAACGAGCAGTCTCGAGGCTGCCACCTCCACTTCATGAACGTATCGTCGACACGGCCATTTCGCATGCAAGTGACCTGTGCAGTGAGGAACTCGCACTCATCTTCTTTGTACAGAGGGTGTCCGATATCGTCATACACCCACTCGCCGGTGAACAGATCGCACGTCTCCGGCACGCTCACAACGTTTCGCTCCAGAACCTCAGCTCGGCCTTCGTGTGCCTCTTCTATCAGTGCAGGCAGCCCCAGTGCTCGCTCATCATCATTATTTTTCTCGCTGTTCTCTATTTTAACCTCCTGTTGAGTCTCCCTTGTTGCACTTTCGATGTTTGGCTCAGGAATTCTGAGCTGTTCCGGCACAATTTCGTCCAGTTTCGAGCTCGGATTGAAGGGAAATTCCGCCAGGGACTTGACGACATTGGCATTCTCATTGTACATGAACATAGCAAAGAGGAAGACAGAGAAGAGGATGACAAAGATTGAGAGATTCCCGTTCTTCCTCTGCTTCATCGCAAATGATTCAGAGGCGAGCGAGCCCTTGCGACGGAAAGGATGCATGGCGGCGGGGAAACAATGAAGAGGCTAACGAAGATGGAGAAATGGTGCGGGGTTTGGAATGGATATAAGGGAATTGTTACATAGAAGGAATGAAGAGAATAAATTTGGTGAGATGAAGCTTTGTCTGTTCATTTCTTTTTGCTGCTTTTGAGTGGTTAGTGTCTTTGTTATTGCTTTTGTTTGTGCACAGGATTAGAAAACTAAAAATTGAGGTGCTGTTGGGATTCATTTGGTGAGAAAGAGAGAGTTGGGATTCATTTGGTGAGAAAGAGAGAGGGGGTTCAATGAGTAGCATGGAAGTTTTGAAGAGGGTTGGAGGTGTGGATTAAATGTGACAGAGCTAGCAAGAGAAATGCAATGGTAGGGGAAACAGCCAGACATAAAGTTGGAGCTGTTGGTTGGTATTTTGGTGAGATGTAGGTATCAGAATGGCTGGCTGGGTTCAAGTTGAGTAATTTGGGGTGCTGCAAACCCCCATCATGCACAATGTTGTTGCACTTAAAAAAAATGTTTTTGCAACTAATTAATGGGGTTTAGCAAATTGGATTTATTTTTGTACATTCTGTTTGTTATAAGAGATATAGCCTTTATCACATTGTGCAGATTTTAGTATTTAAGAGATTAATTATAGGTTGAGGGATGCTAAGCTTTTCAATTTTTTTTTTTTTTTTTTTGATGAAAATGAATATTGTCTTGATTGATCATGTGTATGTCTGTGTGTGGAGAAGAAAGGATATGAGCTAAGTGTAGGTCCTAAAAAACATATGGTGACCCATATCATTGAAAAATTTGTATTTTTTATCCTCAGTGTATGTAAGTATAGAGTGTTCACATTTATCTATGTGAATCAGAATGTAGGGTGATTAACTCTGAGGCTCTATTTGGAAAGAGAGACAAGAAGCTGTAAGCAGTTTTATTCTTTTTATACCTGGCAGCCATCTTTAAATTTTTACTGAATTAGTATAAGTTTATGCTACTTATATTTGAGAACTCTCTTGTACCCGAAATTTTAGTCACAAACAGTCCCAATGAAAGCAGGAATTGTTGGTTATCCTGCTTAACAAGAATCAATCTGACAACTAATCAAGATCACTGAGATATCAACAATCTAATTGGCCAGGTCGGCAAATATCAGGTGGGAGGTTTTCCGTTCAATAGAACGTTCCTTAATTCAAGAACCACCTTTCAATTTCCTTCCTTGGTTTAAGCACCAATTAGACTGAATCCAAGTCAGTCTCGATATACTGTAAAGTATATCCCTTGTATAAAGGACTTAATCCACTTATACAGTAACACTTAGACTAAATCTAAGTCAATCTCGATATACTGTAAAGTATATCCCCTGTATAAAGGACTTAGTCCACTTATACAGTATTTGAAGTGAGGTACGCTTACAACGAATCTCCTTAAGACAATTACGTCCCCCGCACCGGTGCTAACGGGATAATGGACGCTGGTCTCCCAAGATACAACACTTCTTCACGGTATTTGGATAGCACTACCAAATTACCGTACGGTCGAACCGTAGTCAACCAGTACCTACACAGGATTAGCAAAACAGCGGTATAACGACAAATTTCAAATGAATATTTGTCTTACTCTTTTAGAGGAACACCCACTGTTGAGGACGTAGGAAGGTTGAAGAATTTTGACAGAATCTCCTTTAGGAAGTCGCTTTGGATTCCCACTTCACTTGGAAGTTGCGGATTCCCACTTCGTTGGAAGTCGCTCTGGAAGTCGTGGATTCCCACTTCGCTGGAGCCCAGTTCAGAACCGAAGTCAGAACTTTTAGAGAGAGAGAAATCTCAGATTTGGTGTGTCTTAAAATGAGAACTTGGAATGCTTTATATAGCATTTCAAAAGGGGCCTTCAGGTCTGAACCCAACCAAAGGCTGCAACCTTTGGTCTGCCAACTGGTTCGCAACCTTTGGCAGTCCAACTGGTTCGCACCCGTTGGCTGTCCAACTGGTTCGCGACCGTTGGCTGTCCAACTGGTTCGCGACCGTTGGCGGATCGGTTCAGATCCTGACAGCGGAGCGGGCAGTCCAACAGGTTCGCAACCTGTTGGTGGATCGGGTCCGGTCTGGTTTGGAAGTGGATCTGGTTCGGATCATACCTTGAGACCCAATTCAAAAAGAACCAGGCCAGGTAGGGAACCCGAACTCACTCAGACCCAAACCCAAACCCAAACCCGGACCTGGACCCGAGCCCGGCACCGGCACCGACGCCGGCGCCGGCCGGCCGCCGCCGCCGCCAGCGGCGGCGCGCGCGCGCACATACGTGCATAGTTCCCTCCTTTTCGCGCGCGAAAACTCCAAGTACCCAAAGGGCACGCCCTTTGTTCTCAATTTTCTCTATATATACATCACAAACTTCCATCCCACGGCCAATGTGGGACTAAATGCTTTAAGCTACCTTTAGTCCCGTTTTGGCTTTGAATTAGGCAATCTTTGGACTTGAATATCTCATTCATTCGAAGTCGGAATTGAACATGTGAATATACCACGTTCATCACAAATGGAAGGAGAACACACTCCAACCATCATCCGGTTGATTCCATCAACGGATCTTGCCATAATTCAACTCGAAGATTCACCTTTATATTCTTCAATTCCAACTATCCCCCACAATGAATGAGAGATTCAAGGAATGACACACAAAGAGACTGACTCTATTGTGAAAGGTACTTGAGAAAAGAAACTGCATAAGGATAGGTGAACTAGGTCTTGAACCTTCCATAGCGAAAGTTTTATCGGACTTACTGGCTAATCAGTGAACTAGGTCTTGAACTGTTAGCCGTTAGTGTAAGCCAAGTCAACAAGCTTCACACAGTGACTTTCCAAATCAACTTTGGTTCTCTGTTGTGTCCGTTTTGGCCCTGGACATTCTTGGTTTCAGAGAGTATCTTTAGGGAATAACAGCCTCCATAGAGATTCCCAAAGAGCCGACCCAACTCTATACTCACATAGGTGATGGACCTATTAAGAGTAGTCTACTCTACTCCACTTGTTTAGAAACAAGATATAGGCATCATTAAAAGCGTTAAGCTTATCCTTAACCCACTTGTAGACAAGCACTTATGTGCACCTTAGGAATGGATTGGAGTCAAGCTCCCAAGTGCTTACTTGCTGAGTCAATCATAACTAGTTTTTCCTCTTGAACTTAGTCCGTGGGATCTCCAGTCGCTAAGTGAGGTTTCCATTAAGCTGACTCGGTAAGGTTAGGCTTTTAGACCCATTCCCCTCGATGCGCAGTTTATACGCTCTCCACTTAAACCTTTAGTAAGCGGATCCGCTAAATTATCCTTTGACGATACAAAGTCAATAGAGATAATTCCATTTGAGAGCAACTGCTTCACGGTATTATGTCTTCGACGAATATGTCTAGACTTACCGTTGTATATCACATTTTGTGCCCTAAATATAGCTGCTTGATTGTCGCAGTGTATACATATAGCGGGCACTGGCTTTTGCCACAACGGTATATCTTCTAAGAATTGTCGAAGCCATTCTGCTTCTTCTCCAGCCTTATCTAAGGCTATGAATTTCGATTCCATAGTGGAACGGGCAATACATGTTTGCTTAGAAGATTTCCATGATACCGCTGCTCCTGCTAGAGTAAATACGTATCCGCTAGTTGATTTTGATTCCTCAGAATCTGCAATCCAATTAGCATCACTGTATCCTTCCAGTACAGGAGGATACTTTCCATATCTCAAGGCATATTCCTTGGTATGTGATACGTAACCCAATACTCGTAGTAGAGCGGTCCAATGTAGATCAGTAGGATTGCTAGTATATCTACTTAACTTGCTTACAGCGTAAGCAATATCGGGTCTAGTGCAATTCATTAAATACATTAGACTTCCGATAATCTGAGAATACTCCAACTGGCGTATTCCAGTTCCTGTATTCTTATGAAGGTGGATGTGTGGGAGAAAAGGATTTGTATTCTCTTTTATCCCATGATCCTTGAATCTTTCTATCATCTTATCCACGTAGTGAGATTGAGATAAACTGATTCCATCTGGTGTTCTAGTAATTTTAATTCCTAAAATTACATCAGCAACCCCCAGATCCTTCATATCAAAACTGTTGGATAACATTCGTTTAGTGGACTTAATAATCTCAATATTAGTCCCAAGTATCAACATGTCGTCTACATAAAGACAAACAATGATACATGCGTTTCCAACTGTTTTCGTGTAAACACACTTATCGCATTCATTGATAGTGAATCCATTTTTGATCATGACACTATCAAATTTCTCATGCCATTGTTTTGGAGCCTGCTTTAAACCATATAAGAATTTTACCAATTTACACACCTTGTGTTCTTGGCCCTTGACTTTAAATCCTTCTGGTTGCTCCATATATATTTCTTCATTTAATTCACCATTTAAGAATGCAGTCTTGACATCCATTTGATGGATATCTAAGTTGTGCAATACTGCAATCGCAATCAACATCCGAATGGACGTTATTCTTGTTACTGGTGAATAAGTATCGAAGTAGTCAAGTCCTTCTTTTTGTCGATAACCCTTGGCTACTAATCTAGCCTTGTACTTATCGATAGATCCATCGGGTTTTAATTTTCGTTTGAAAATCCACTTACACCCAATTGGTTTACTTCCAGGAGGCAAGTTTACCAATTCCCAAGTATGATTACTTAGTATGGATTCTATTTCGCTATTTATAGCTTCTTTCCACATTTGTGCTTCTGGGTTTGACATAGTCTCTTTAAATGTTTGAGGCTCGCTCTCAATAGCGTATGCTATGAAATCTGGACCAAAAGATTTTGAGATTCTAGATCTCTGACTTCTTCTTGGTTCAATTTCCGCATTTACATTTCGTTCCTCGGGGCTTTCGTCCCTGAACGCCATCTCGTGTGTTCTTTTCCCAGAAGTCTTATCTGCTTCCCGTTTGTACGGAAAGATGTCTTCAAAGAACACAGCATCTCGAGATTCGATAATCATGTTTACATGAATATCAGGTATTTCTGATTTATGAACCAGAAATCTGTAGGCACTGCTATTCAAGGCATAGCCTATGAATATGCAGTCCATAGTTTTTGCTCCCAACTTAGTCTTTTTGGGTAATGGTGCCAGCACCTTTGCAAGGCACCCCCACATTTTG
Organism: Agave tequilana; assembly: GCA_038442645.1. Classification (NCBI taxonomy): domain Eukaryota; kingdom Viridiplantae; phylum Streptophyta; class Magnoliopsida; order Asparagales; family Asparagaceae; genus Agave; species Agave tequilana. Next base: position 32,818 of record JAVJIF010033767.1, read on the forward strand.
AGGTAATGGTAGGAAGGTGTCCTTCCATGCCATAACTCGAATGGTATTAGACCAAGTTTCTTGTGGGGTACTCTATTTAGAATATGATTTGCAGTTAATAGAGCTTCCCCCCACAAGTTCTGCGGAGCTCCAGAACTTACGAGCATGGAATTAACCATCTCCTTCAAAGTTCTGTTCTTCCGTTCAGCAATTCCATTCTGCTGAGGAGTGTATGGTGCTGTAGTTTGATGTATTATACCAAAACTAGCACATAACTCACTAAAATCATTTGATTCATATTCTCCGCCTCTATCGGATTTTAGAATCTTGATTTTCTTGTTGAGTTGATTCTCAACTTCGGCTTTATATGTTGTAAACATATTTATTGCCTCATCCTTACTGTTCAAAAGATACACATAACAGTATCTTGTACAGTCATCGATAAAAGTAATGAAATACTTTTTACCGCTTCTAGTTGGCATAAACTTCAAGTCACATAGATCGCTATGAATTAACCCTAAAGGTTCTGTATTTCGATCTATTGAGTGAAATGAATTTTTAGCCAACTTGGCCTCAACACAAACCTCACACTTGCGAATTTCTTCCAAATTGAGTTTAGGAATATATCCCAGATTAGACAAGTTCTTTAAAGACTTGTAATTTACATGCCCTAATCTAGCATGCCACAAAATAGGAGACTCAAGCAAATAAACATAAGAATTTTCTTTATTTATAAGCTTCGGGTACAAATACACGGACTTTTTATCAACCACTGCAACATTGGCTTTAAAAAGTCCATCAACAAGATAGCCCTTTCCCACATACATCCCTCCCTTAGTAAGTACAAATTTGTCGGATTCAAATACAATTCTAAATCCTTTCTTACTAAGTATTGATCCGGAGATCAAATTCTTGCGGATGTCTGGAACATGAAGGACATCGTTAAGAGTAAGCTCTTTCCCCGATGTCCACTTCAGGATGACCTTGCCCTTTCCTTCAACCTTTGAGGAAGCTGAATTACCCATGAACAATTGCTCATCTTGCTCTAGCCTTTGATATTCTGAGAATAACAATTTCTCCGAGCAGATGTGCCGGGTAGCTCCAGTGTCTACCCACCAATCCTTATTGTTGGTTGTCAGATTTACTTCTGACACCACAGCTGAAAGGCTTGAAGACTCATGGTCGGTCAAGTTTGCCTGTGGGTGGCTTTTCTTGTTCTTTTTGAGAAGGCTGCGACATTCATTCGCCTTATGCCCTTCTTTGTTGCAGATGTAGCAGGTTCCCTTGAAGCGCATGTTCTTGCCTTCTTGGACCTTGCCTTTGTACCCCTGGGATGTCTTCTTTCGCTTCAAGCCTTGGAAGTAGACGCTTTCCCCTTTGAGTCCTCGATCACATTTGCTTTTGCTTCGTAGGAGTTCTTACTGCTCCTTTTCTCGGACTTGCGGTTGTCCTCCTTTATACGAAGCCTCACAATGAGATCTTCCAACTTTAACTCCTTTCGCTTGTGCTTAAGGTATTTCTTGAAATCTCTCCACGCAGGTGGGAGTTTCTCCACGATAGTAGCAACCTGAAAATTTTCAGGTAGGATCATACCTTCGGCTTCTATCTCGTGCAAGATAAGTTGGAACTCTTGCACCTGACTGATTACAGTCTTGCTGTCCACCATTTTGTACTCCAGAAATCGTCCAACGACGAACTTCTTGGTACCAGCATCCTCAGTCTTGTACTTCTTGTCAAGACTGATCCATAACTTCTTTTCCGTTGTGATAGGACTGTAGACATTGTAAATAGAGTCATCCAGTCCATTTAAAACATAATTTCGGCAAAGGAAGTCACATTGAGTCCATGCATCAGTTGCAGGCTCTGGTGGATTTTCCTCCAGGAATCTGGCCAGATGAAGAGTGGTCAAGTAGAAGAGCATCTTCTGTTGCCACCTCTTGAATTCTGTGCCATCAAATTTTCCTGGCTTCTCCGGCTTCGGGTTAGGAAGTGGAGTAGGCATCAATGCTTGTAGCATGTTTGGTGCCTTGCTAGAGCTATCTTGATTTGTCTCAGACATCTTTCTTCAAGTTCAAGCAGAACAGAAGTAAGAAACTTAATTGTCTTAAGAATGTTGGTTATCCTGCTTAACAAGAATCAATCTGACAACTAATCAAGATCACTGAGATATCAACAATCTAATTGGCCAGGTCGGCAAATATCAGGTGGGAGGTTTTCCGTTCAATAGAACGTTCCTTAATTCAAGAACCACCTTTCAATTTCCTTCCTTGGTTTAAGCACCAATTAGACTGAATCCAAGTCAGTCTCGATATACTGTAAAGTATATCCCTTGTATAAAGGACTTAATCCACTTATACAGTAACACTTAGACTAAATCTAAGTCAATCTCGATATACTGTAAAGTATATCCCCTGTATAAAGGACTTAGTCCACTTATACAGTATTTGAAGTGAGGTACGCTTACAGCGAATCTCCTTAAGACAATTACGTCCCCCGCACCGGTGCTAACGGGATAATGGACGCTGGTCTCCCAAGATACAACACTTCTTCACGGTATTTGGATAGCACTACCAAATTACCGTACGGTCGAACCGTAGTCAACCAGTACCTACACAGGATTAGCAAAACAGCGGTATAACGACAAATTTCAAATGAATATTTGTCTTACTCTTTTGGAGGAACACCCACTGTTGAGGACGTAGGAAGGTTGAAGAATTTTGACAGAATCTCCTTTAGGAAGTCGCTTTGGATTCCCACTTCACTTGGAAGTTGCGGATTCCCACTTCGTTGGAAGTCGCTCTGGAAGTCGTGGATTCCCACTTCGCTGGAGCCCAGTTCAGAACCGAAGTCAGAACTTTTAGAGAGAGAGAGAAATCTCAGATTTGGTGTGTCTTAAAATGAGAACTTGGAATGCTTTATATAGCATTTCAAAAGGGGCCTTCAGGTCTGAACCCAACCAAAGGCTGCAACCTTTGGTCTGCCAACTGGTTCGCAACCTTTGGCAGTCCAACTGGTTCGCACCCGTTGGCTGTCCAACTGGTTCGCGACCGTTGGCTGTCCAACTGGTTCGCGACCGTACCTGTTGGTGGATCGGGTCCGGTCTGGTTTGGAAGTGGATCTGGTTCGGATCATACCTTGAGACCCAATTCAAAAAGAACCAGGCCAGGTAGGGAACCCGAACTCACTCAGACCCAAACCCGGACCCGAGCCCGAGCCCGAGCCCGGCACCGACGCCGGCGCTGGCCGCCGGCGGCGCGCGCGCACATACGTGCATAGTTCCCTCCTTTTCGCGCGCGAAAACTCCAAGTACCCAAAGGGCACGCCCTTTATTCTCAATTTTCTCTATATATACACCACAAACTTCCATCCCACGGCCAATGTGGGACTAAATGCTTTAAGCTACCTTTAGTCCCGTTTTGACTTTGAATTAGGCAATCTTTGGACTTGAATATCTCATTCATTCGAAGTCGGAATTGAACATGTGAATATACCACGTTCATCACAAATGGAAGGAGAACACACTCCAACCATCATCCGGTTGATTCCATCAACGGATCTTGCCATAATTCAACTCGAAGATTCACCTTTATATTCTTCAATTCCAACAGGAATTACTTAGGACCAACCTTTTTTTTTTCTTTATCTCGGCCTCTAACGTAGAAAAGATCACAACCAAAAACTGCTAGGTATAACAGTATAATTCTACCCATTTGGTGCTATGACCAGGACTAAGGCATAGAACTTTATACCCAAAAATTAACGGTATAAGCTTATGCAAGCTTCCATGCAGGGCCTAATTGATTTTGGATCAAATCCTGCATCTCTGTTACCACAAAGAAGAAAAGGAAAACGAAAACAAAATTTTCGATGAATTGATGTTCTTGGCTAACAAAATTATTAGTACTAGAGTTTTTCGACATATCTTATTCATTTCTGTATGTAAAATTAGAAGAATAGAGCCGATATATGTTAAATAGGACACACTTGTTTTAAGCCCATGCTTATCATAAGTCCACACCAATAGATCTGAAGTAATGCTCGTCAGACTCAAGATCAGCAAACTCTGGGACATGGCCACAAAAAAAAAATACAGGGAGAGTGAATTTCTCTTCCCCGCTATCTTCTCCGTGGCCCTAGGATCGTGCGATCATTATTTATTGTTCAAAATAGTTTTCTCTGATACAAAGTGGGAGTTATCACATATCTGTTCATTCAAAGAAAAAAAGAAAGAATAAATGAATAAAAAAATAAATGAAAACAGAAAAATTAACATTAATGTCCATATATAATGATATCTGGCTAGAGATTGACTTTTAGTCTTAGCAGATCCCATTTCAAACAGAATCAGGCATTATGTGCCCCTTAATATGCTGCAGAACTTGAAGCTTGACTTTTTTAAAGATCATATATTGCACAGTTGATTCAACCAGTGATACGATACTACTGAGACATGCACAAGAAGCTCATCAGGACTATAGATTCAGAGTTACATATCAACTTCCAAGTTCAATTATATTGACATGATGAGGTTTTTTGCTCGTTGCAAATGATGGCTAAATCCTACATCTAGCTACTTGGAGATCTCCCTTCTTGCATACTACCAACATCATTTGATTGACCTAATACATATCCACTGTCTACTTATAGATTAAAAGAAAGAAGCAAGAGTTGGGTGATCTCTTCGGTCTTGGTTGCTAACTTCTCCTAATTTCTTTTCTTTTCCTTTTTTCTTTTCCTTCACTTGTCTCTATCAATAACTTTTCGAATAACCAACCACCACCAAATGCTCAAATATTGCACCAACCATTTACACCAGACTCTTGAACAGTATAATATATGGAGACTGAAATGTGTTGTAGCTGACAGTAGTAACTTGGTGTGTGAGGAAAGTAAAGGCTAAGCAATCTCTTCCATGATCTGTAATTGTCTGTGGTATTTTTCTCTGAGAACTCTCACTTTTTTTACTGAGGGAAAGAAAATATATGCAGTGGATACTGTCAATGAAGCAGTAGGGAGAACAATCCCTTTCTCTTCAAGTAAGAGCAATGCTAACATTATCCCTTTTAATGACTGTTGCCCATGTAATACATATATGTGTAGATCATATAGTTAGTTTCTATATTGTTAGACTATTAGTCTCCTAGTCTTTTTTCCTTGACTTTTATGAGAGAAATTTTTGCCTCATGTAATTTATGTGGATTTATCACACATGAAAAGGAAAATTATTGAACTTATATGTTATTAAGATAGTCTACCATCTATGTAATTCTTGTAGATCCAGGTCATGGTGTTAGAGTAGTTTAACTAATAACAAAAAATTCTTGTCCACCTATTCCACATGAAAGGTTAATTTAGTAAGCTTGTCATGCGTAATTAGAATAGCATAATAATAGAAAGTTGAGTAAAATGTGAAAGTCAACATCTCAGAAAAAAAAGAAAAGAAAAGAAAAAAAAAAAGTGAAAGTCATAAATAGAAAATTGAGTCTTTAACCTGTAACATAATCTTTTAAGTGAAGTCCCCTGAAGTTGGCCTGCCGGTCAGTTTCTGAGTTTGCTCCCCAGAGGTCACTGATTCGAATCCCCTGTGGTGTGAACATTTGTGAAAGATGTGTGTGTAAGGCTTGAGGGTAACCTCCAGCTTGTTCTAAAAAAAATAATATTTTAAATGAAATACTTTTCATGCATGTTTTCAACCTACATGAGTTTTTACCACAACAAGAGTAATTATGAGGGTCTCAATATTTTAAAAAAATTAATATCATTCATGTGGGGCCACTAGTGTTAATTGTGTGTAGAAAAGTGCATGAGTAAAGTATTTTTCATTTTTTACATCAGACTCAATTTATATTATATCCTTACCAATTTGTGTTCACAGATAGTCTAATTTGTCACAACAATTGAAATGTTGCCCAGATAAAAGCCAGATATAGGCCTTTCGTGATCAGTGAAACAAATTTAATCAAAACTGTCTAAAAAAAGATTTTCTCTGGTGACTCGTATAAAAATTTTGTCCGTCTATTTTTCATCCGCGAGAGAGAAAGCAACGTCGATCCTCTTCTTTCTTCTGTTTTCTCTCTCAGCTCCCCCTCATTCTTTTTCTTTTTTCTCATCTTTCTTCAGACCGATCAGTCGATTTTTCTCTGACATGAACGGTATGCTAGTTACTAAGATTATTTTAGCGTTGGAGACAGCATATTAGTAGATTTTCGCATGTGACGTTGCCTTCGAACTTGCCCTCAGTTTCAAGGTTTTCCCCGTGTACGTCAATCTGCCACCATAAAATACAGGTTGGTCGTTATACACTCAAAGAGAGTAGTGGCTCAAAAGGAAACCTTGACTAATTTTTTGAATCTCTCTTATCTTTCTCTGACCCTCGTCAATCATGTTGATCTTCAAGCAATCAACGCCGAGTTCTTAATTAGGGGAACTTACATGTTATTTGACGATAGTGATCTGATCAAAGTTAATGCATTTCTCTCTTCCATGATTCCATCATCCGCCTTCTTCAGTTCTTTCCACCAGTTTCTATAGAAGGGGAAAATTTTCATGTTCTCGGAAGCATTTGACATTCGTGCCCGTCTTAATGAAGGTAACCTGTTTGTGTTAATGCCCACAAGGATATGGTCACTTGGTTTGCACATTGTGAACACGAGAACCAGGACGAGATGAGCAGCGCAAGGTGGGGCCCTCGCTTAGAGAGAGTAGCTCATTCAAAGTGGACGACATTTGAATCAGAGAAATTGTCTCCTTCTCAAACTCAAGGACACAGGGATGCAGAGATTTTGGTGTGTTAGTTACTTGGCATCAAATGCTGTGCAACGCAATGCATGCGGTGTCGCTTGGCTGCATGTTTGCTGATAGGATTGGGACGTGGAGGGGAATGGAGAGTACTCTCTCTCTCTCTCTCTCTCTCTCTCTCTCTCTCTCTCTCTCTCTCTCTCTCTCTCTCTCTCTCTCTGAGAATTACTGTTGGGATTTTTTCTGGGAATTTTGATCAGGGAACATGTGTGGGATACTTGCAGTTTTGGGCTGTTCTGATGATTCACAGGCCAAGAGGGCCAGAGTACTTGAACTCTCTCGCAGGCAATCATCTACCATCTCTCTGTTTTAATTCCAGATTCCTATGATATGCAATTGTTATTGTTCATGTTAGTAGTTGTTTTTTACATACTTTTTATTTCAATGCTATTGTGGCCCGAGATAAAAAGGGTATCTCAATCTTGGACCATGTTTAACATGGGAAGTTTAACCCAACACATAGGATATAGATTCGGTGATATTTAGTTGTTATTCCTGATTTCTGCTTCCGGTTGATACCTAGCTTATCGTTAGTTCAGCCTTAGTTTGTGAATGGATGCTAAACTGTGACAAAATCTACCTTATGTTTGGTTTTATAAAAGATATTGAAGAATAATTGATAAACTCTTAGCGGATGTTGTTGTTCTAGGAGCAGGTTAAAGCATTGAGGCCCTGATTGGAGTGGATTGTACCAAAATGGAGATATCTATCTAGTGCATCAAACGGCTAGCAGTCATTGATCCTGATTCCGGGGATCAACCACTAGATAATGAGGATGAAAGCATTGTTGTTACCGTATGAAATTAACATAAATTTTCCTCTTGCAGTAAACCATTCACTTCATAATTGGGTAAATTCATGTCGCTTCTGGAAATTAAATTATCCATATACTTCTTTGGAGTTTAAGTTTAGCTGCACCTTGAATGAATGTCATTGATTGCGTAAGGACTCGGAGCACCATCCCAAAAGACTAGCCTTCTAAGTGGAGTTGTCCAAATCCTTATATATCCAAGACCATCCCCATGTCTAGCCGATATGGGTCTATTTGTTTGACCCAAAATCCCAACAATCCCCCTCCAAACAAAAAGTCTCTCTATAAGCTCATCTTCACATCTGAAAGACATATGCTCAATCGAGATCGAGATCCTCTTCACTGCGTTACAGCACACGCCTTACATGAAGGAGGGCTCTCCGCTGCCAAACTCGAGAGCTCAACAAGCTTTACAGGGATTATGTTGCGCATATTTGCGCCCTAAGAATTGAATAGGTTTTATCCCTCCTCAAACAAAGTGACTCTTCATCCGGGGAGATTATGTGCTCAATCGAGGTCACTCTTTTTCACTGCGTTGGACGACAACACGTCTTACATGAAGCATTTGGAGCACTTCTCTTCACTATATTGGACAACATGTCTTACATGAAGCTGGAGCATCGCTCGAGAGCTCAATCTTTATAGATCCAGCTTAATAGGGGACCATTGCGCCTTCCGTTGCGCCTGGAGAATCGAACATCACCCACGCATACGATTAAGTTTGGGGCATGACTCTGATACTATTTGTAAGGACTCGGGGCACCATCCCAAAAGACTAGCCTTCTAGGTAGAGTTGTCCAAATCCTTATATGCCCAAGACTATCCCCATGTCTAGCTGATGTGGGACTATTTGTTCGACCCAAAATCCCAACAGATTGTTCCGTCCATTACTTGTTAGAACATGAGATTGTTACATGTAGTATGTCCTTATATTTGTGGGTAGAAAACAAAATTAGTGACATAATTTGTGTTTAAATAAACATACATGCAGAAGGTGCTACCTGTAAGGACTTAAACCTATACCTTGGGTTATCTTATCTATATACCTTTTTCAGCTGTGGATCGATTTTCATTTAAGCTGTCATATTGGAAGTGCTAAACAGCAATGAGAGTGCTTATAATGCTTCATATTTTTTTTAACTTCAGATACTTGCAATTCCATAGATTTTTAGGGAAGGAAAATTTTCTTTTCACCTAGATTTTATTAATTTCTGAGACTACTTCCACTTCGATGATTATAAATATATCCTGTTGATAGGTACCAAAGATCTTGTGGCTTGTCTTGTACATTTATGTTTTTACTAGCCTGAGACTGGCTTCTAGGTTTCTACCATCATCTCCAGTGCCCTTAGCGAGAGGCGTTAAGTGAGCAGAATTCATTTAAGTGCGGTGCTGCACAGCTTGCACAACCATTCTGAAATATGCTGTTTGTTGTTTGTGAGAAAACATCTAACACGACCAATTACAATTAGTTTTACCATCTGTCCCTTACTAATCTTTGTATGTCTGTGAAGGGAGTTCTAGTTTGGCTACATTACATATGCTTCCTTCTATTGAAGGTGTCTCTTTGTCAAGGATTCAGTTCAAGCTTGAATAATCATATCTAGCTATTCATAGACTTTCATACCTTTCAAATTAAGGCTTGCCAATCTGTACCCTGAGAACCTTTAGCCAACACCTTTATTTCCTTATGGCAAGTTTTAGTCAAAAAGCTTCATCTGATGCTAGACATACATACATGTACCTTTGCAAGTGTATTTCTGCAATATGAGTTATTCATACATTAGTACTCATGATTTTATGTATTGTCTTGGATATTTATCTTGACTTAAGAAACTTATATTCTTTGTTTCCACTTATTTTCCTTAGTTTCTTTAAGTATGGATATCTATCTTGACTTAAGAAACTTATGTTCTTTGTTCCCACTTATTTTCCGTCGTTGCTTTAAGTAACCCATCCATTCATTGGAAAGCTGTTTCTGAAATAATAGGTTAATGGAGAGATTTACAACCATGAAGAGCTGAGAAGCCATCTGCCTAGTCACTCTTTCAAGACAAGAAGCGATTGTGAAGTTATCCCTCATCTGGTAAGATATTTTAGTTTGTTAACCTCGTAACAAAGTGATTTCTTGTGTTATCATTGAGATAAGTAAAGTTTTTTTTTGAACGTGTTCCTTTGAATTTTAACTTTGAATTTTAACTGAACATTGCATTGTTAACAATTCTGCTCTTTCTTAGTATGAGGGGTACGGAGAAGATTTTGTGGACATGTTAGACGGGGTGTTCTCATTTGTTTTGTTGGACACCCGTCAGAATAGAATACCTTCATAGCTACTCGTGATGCCGTTGGAATTACACCCCTCTATATTGGATGGGGACTTGATGGTAATCGCAGAACTATATGATATTTTCTATTACATCCATGTATGCATGTCTATGGCCAATGGGAGTTTGAGTTTGTCTTGGTCCTTACCAATCTAACTTCTAATTCTCTGATCATTTGAATTTGTTTCCTTTGAGGTTCTAATTATCATCTGAAATGAAAGGACTGAATGATGATTGTGAACATTTGAAGTCTTTCCACCTGGACATTTGTACTCCAGATGGTACAACCCGCCTTGGTACTCTTAGACTATTCCATCAGCTCCATATGATCCCATTGTGCTAAAGAAGGCATTTATGATTTGCATGTTTCCTCAATTTTTCGCATGCAATGTAGCTCGAATTATCAATGTGTTTCCCTGATTAGCATAGCAAAGAGAGAGGAATTTCTTATCCCTGTCATTAAATATTCCAAATATCTTATATTAACTGTATGGTACGAATTATATCAAATGAATTCTACTGCAGTGATTTGAGATGCGCTTTTGCCTGTATGTGTGCAGGCAGTCATCAAGAGGCTTTTGATAGATGTTCCATTTGGAGTTCTGCTGTCTGGTGGCCTTGATTCATCATTAATTGCTTCTGTTACAGCTAGGCATTTTGCCGAAACTAAAGCCGCGGAAATATGGGGAACATAACTGCATTCCTTCTGTGTTGGCTTGGAGGTCACAATAGGCTCTTACATCTTTTCTTCATTCGTTCTCAAAACCTAATTGTTTAAGATTTCTTCATATTTTTCTTTTCTCCCGGCACAGAAATCATATATTTACCTTTTCTTGCAGGGATCTCCAGATTTAAAGGCTGCAAAAGAGGTAGCCAATTTTTTGGGCACCATCCACAATGAGTTCCGCTTCACAATTCAGGTACCGTTTTATGTGCCTTTTTTCTTTCCAAAGGACACAGTCAGGTACTACAAGTAATAATAATCTTTTATGTGGCTTCTTTAATAAAGGTGAAGTTGAAAGTCTAGCAGTCATTGGGTTTGTTTGAATTTGCCAGGATGGTATCGATGAATTGAGGATGTAATCTACCACACTGAAACATGATGTGACCACCATCAGAGCAAGTATGTTCCTCATGGCTTGTAAGATCAAGTCATTAGGATTCAAGATGGTGATCTCTGGCAAAGGTTCGGATGAGATTTTTGGTGGGTATTTATACTTCCATCAGGCACCTAACAAGGAGGGGTTCCGCCAGGGGACATACAGAGAGGTATGCAATTTGGTGTTCCATCATTGGAAGAAATTGATTCTTCTAGAACATGGTTGTTAGAATCTTTATATCATTATACTATTAGGCCTCATGGTCCTATTGATCATGAATTTGCTCATTTTATTGCAGTCATAGATTAAAGCCCTCCACCTATATGATTGCTTAAGAGCAAATAAAGCCACCTTAGCATGAGGGGTTGGAAGTTCCTGTGCCATTTTTTGATAAAGAATTTATTGATGTTGCTATGAGCATCGACCCAGATTGGAAAATGGTAAGTTTAAATCGACTCGTTACCATACCTTGAATTTCATATAATGGTTGATGAGAACAAACAAAATCTCAACAAAATAGTCTTCCCCTCTAACTCTGCAAGGTTGTGATCAGATCAAGCCTGACATGGGGCAGATCAAGAAGTGGATATTGAGGAAGGCTTTTGATGATGAGGAGAACCCCTATCTTCCAAAGGTCATTTTCCCTCTCCTGTCCTCTTGAACATTTTACACTCATCCATTATTATCGTGAATTGAAATAAATATATAGTCCATATCTTAGAGTAGACAAGAGTAACGTACAACATCTTTGATAGGAATCACTAGGCTCTTTTATTTGTTTATACTATTTTCCTTTTTATTTTAGGTTAGGCTTATTTTTCTCCTTTGTTTTAGTCCCATATCGGGTATGACGAAAGACTTATAGTTGTACGGGTCTATAAAAAACCAAGTGATGTAGTTATTTGGGAGTTCAGTAGATTTAGAAAATCTTTGGCAATGCAAATTGATACTGCTTTGTTTTAATCTTTGCATGGTGATGTGCAAAGGTAGGAGAGAGATCTCCGGGGTGCTGAAGCGCGAATTCCATCTTTATCTTCTTAAATCCTAATTTCTTTCCCCTTTCTTCTTCTCCATTTTCGTTCTATATCAGTTGAAATCAGAGCTAAAATCTTGCTTTTATTCTTCCTCACAAAATCTTCCTCTCCACAAAATCCTAAATCTTTCTTTCTTTCTCCTCTCTAGTTAAAAAAAATCTGAAGCCCTAGATCGGATTTTAAAAAAATTAACCAAAAAATAAAAAATCAAAAAAATAATCAAAAGTTACTGTTGAGCCCCGTTCATCGTCTCCCCGATCTCAACCCAAAACCGTAATCCTGCCTTCACGCCACCGACACCCTCGTCGACTGAGCACTGACAACCTCGCCGACCAGATTTTAACTCGTTGTCGACTCCACTCCATCCCTCGTCCTCGCCGCTGCCATCTTCAGCCCTCGATATCAACATCAGAGCTTGCCAAAGATCTTGTCTTCGATCGGTGACCAACACACCACCTCACTCGTTGCCTTCTTCATCATCTTCATCGAAGTTCCTCGCCGACGTAACCCCCGCCACTGAGATCCCCTCGCTGCCACTGAGATCCATCACAAGATCTGCCCGCCGCCTTCGACGAACTTGCCGCCTTCCATGTCTCTCTTCGTCGTCGACATCGCCGCCACGGTGATCACCCACCTCCAACCCCGACGTCGCTAGCAGTCCTCGTTATCGGTTGTGCCTGGCCTTAGATCTCCTCTTGATATCTCATCGACGAGCCGCCAACAGCAACCACAGAACATCGTTGTCACCGTGCCGATGCCGCCAACTTCAGCATTGCCACCTCGCGTCGTCGCTGAACAAAAACCCTAGCCAACTAGAGTTTGGAGGTTGGATCTAAAAAAATCAGATTTACATTAAAACCCAACTCACTATCGACTTGCTTTAAATTGGATTTGGATTCACCTCGGATCAGACCCGACCGATCCGCCACTGAGCCGACGCGAGCCGACGCTGACGTCATCGGCTCAGTGCTGACGGCTCATAGTGAGCCGACTCCGAGCCGATGTTGACGTCATCAAGCCGAAGCTTACGTCATCGAGCCAACGCTGACATCACCTGGAGTCAAGCTGACGTCATCGACTCCCATTTGAGCCGCCATCTTTTAGCAACGACACAGCAAACTTTCAGAGCCCATTTCAGGCCTGTTCAGAGTCCGATTCGAGTTCCATCTGAAGCGTTGGATCCGCAGCTAAGTCCCAAAGATATTTAAAAAATTTCACAACTTTTGGCAACAAATGTGGCCTCTACACAATTTTGTTTGGAGCTACTACTTGGTATTGGTGCTTTTTCATACGCCTTTGGGTATATCCTAAACTCATCTCTCACGTTTGCGATATTTTGCATATCCTTTGTGAACTTATAGTGGTTGTAAGTTATATTTGTTGCTTCTAATTGTCTATATTGTTCCTTGTTGCATATTCACTTTTAGGAATCATTTTTCTGCATCGTCATTTTAGAAGTCATTAGGAAAATATTTTTTTCGTTTGATCATATAGTGCGCGAATTTAGTGACACTTAGGGAATTGCTTTGCATCATGTGATTTCGTATGTTGCATTTGCATTCTTAGATAGTGCATGCTCCTTCGTAGCAGTATAACTTATTTATCTGATCATCTAGATAAGGAAGCCAAACTAGATCTAACCCTTAAAGAGCTTCAGGACTAAAACTTAGGATAGAAAGATTAAAAAATAAAAAAGAGATCTCTAAAGATGACACTCGAAATAGGACAGAGAACACCAATAAACGTTGGGATGGCAAAGATGACATAATCCGTAAGATTAAACTAGATCATCTCACGTTTGACGGTATCCTTGATGGCAGACCTAGATTACTACTTTGATTAGTACAGGTTTACTGAGAAAAATAGGATTCAGTTTGCTAGGATGAGACTTACATGATCAGTTAAGATTTACTAGACCTCGGTAGAGAGAGTACAGGAGGCACGGGGCTTTCTTAGAGTCTTGAAAAGAAATGAAATAGAAACTTAAGGAGAAATAACTTCCCGATTCTTATAAGCATCGCCTTTTAGATAAACTGCACAACTTTCGCCAGAATAGTAGGTCAGTTCAGGATTACACTATCGACTTTGATGATCTAACCCTACATTGTGAGGTGTGAGAAGACTCATATCAAGTTATATCTAAGTATCATTCTAGGTTGAGCCCAGACATCCAGCGAGAAATGTTCATTCACTCTCACAAGATAGAGACTCTTGAGCCGCAAGCCAGTTAGTTAAGACATAAAAATCTCCCTCATGTTTTCTTCAGAACGGAGGGTCATTTCTAAAATCGGGGAGCAACCTATCCCAAACACTCACGCCACTAGAGACTCTGAGGGTAAGTATGTGATAGATGAATCTTCTAAAAATGTCAGGCGGTCAGTATTTTAAGTGTCAAGGTTATAGTCATGTTGTTGCACAGTGTCCCTCTAGGAACTTAGTAAAGCCGATGATGATGAGATCAAAAAAGTAGTTTATGAACCAACTAGTAGCGTGACTGATTCTAATGTGATGTTAGAATTTCTAGCATTCAATTTGGTGTTGCTAGGTGTTCACACACAACTGTTAGAGATGAGGACTGACGTAAGTCTAGTGTGTTCCACACCTATATTACACATGAGGGAAGAATTATAAATTGATGATAGATGAGGGTAATTGTGCGAACATCATTGCCAAAATAACTCTCGAGAAGATGGGTCTCAAGGCTGAACTACATCCCCACCCATACAACATGAATTGGTTAATAAAACTGCTTAATATATACAGTGTTGTCATGTCTTTATCCACATGTCTAACTATGATGATCGTATTTGGTGTGATGTCTTGACATAGATGTTGCACACATTTTATTGGGTAGGTTGTGGTTGTATAACTTGAATGTGACTAGTCTGGGTAAGTTTAATACTTATGAATTTAAGCTCAAAGAAAAGAAGATAGTGTTGAAATCTGTCAAGTGCAAGTCGAATATGGGAATAACAAGGAGGGAACAATCACAGACTGATAGTGTGAAAAATTTCTGAGATTACCTTGAGCGGATAGAGGCTTAACAACAAAAAATTGTGCACATGCAATCCTATAAATTTAACGAAGACTGAGATCATACCTTCGAGATCTCGCTGGATTGATCTTGTTAACAACTTTCAACTGCGAACTGGGAAGACGTCTCAAACACTTTGAGATCTTCTATCGTATTCACAAAGCACTAGAGAGATGGGTGATGTAATACGGGATAGAATCGCAATCAACTTCAAATTAAAAACAGAAAACTAAGGTTTTGATTAGAACAAATAAAAGTGGAATTAGAGTTTAGATTTAGAACCGCATAGATTTGGGCTTCGCACCTCTTGCGCGGCTTCACACTTCTTACACCGCGGGTTTCATTCCCCAATAATCAAAAGCACCCTCAAGAGAATTTAACCGAATTTTTTTTCATTTAATCATTGTGTGCTAATAAAAAATCAGATGCCTATTTACAGGCTTTTTACAAAAAAGCTTTTCTAGGAGATACTAATGTGGTACTAAATACCCACATAAAAAAGACAACTACTCAAAATAAATTAAGATATAAGAAAACAACTAGCAGTTGTGATGTCCTCGTTATTTTTCCGAAGTGGGAGGAACTCGACCCTCTAGAATGAGGGCACCCCTTATAAAGCATCTCAATCGGGCCATGGAGGTTGTCGTGGCAGCAACACTAACACATCACATTGAGGCCAAGGTGGTGGAGGTTGAGCTGGCTTCCGTGACAAACAGATAGTCGTCCACGAGAACTCGAGCAAGATACACGCAACACGACAAGTCAACTCTGCTCCACCGACATCTAACTCACATATCAATGTACCAATCTCCTGTGAAACTGACTTCTGGAGAAAGATTTATAAGAGACCATACACATCAGGCGATCTCAAAAAAGTTGAGACCCTCATGATTGCCAAAAAAGGTACTATTTTCAAGGTGAGCTCTGCTAGAAGATTTACATAGGTCTCAATAGGCAGCTCTACAACTTTCATGGGCCGTGAGAAAATCTCCTTGTTGTGATACCAACTCAGCAACAACCTCTAGCTCTGTTCTGAATCTTTAATAATCTCTATTAGCTTGCTTTTTAGCATATTCACTATGCCAGCGAGGATCTCCTTACATTCAACGGCCAGATCACTGAATTGTGGCCCTTCGAGGTGTAGAGCATATCAAGCACGAAGAAGCTCTTGTAAGATAAGTCAATTTCGACAGTCGAATGACTGCCTTTTCACCACCAGTAAGCTTCTCCAATAAGCTTCAATTGGGCATAGTGGCACTTTTGTGTAGGTATCAAGGAGAAATACCTGAAGAAATTCTCAAGATGATTTTTTTGCTTTTCATACCCATCCTAAACATTAGAACCCTGAAACGGGAGAGCTGCATACATGTCCCTTTCAACCTTCTTCTCATCACTATCAATATATATGTATTTGTCAAAGTAAAACCTCATAAATAAAATTCAATGCATAAAGATCGGTGTTACCCAAAAAATTCAGTGGCTCGAACTGGACTCAAATCGGGCTAAAAATGTGTCCTGAAACGCTGTTTTTCTACTGCAGGGACAGTACTGACACCAAACTCAGACTCGCTGAGGTCGGATTTGCTGCTCGAGTGCTACAAAGTCTGTTCAGTGGCTTCGGGGCTCAATCACGTACCTAACGTTTTAAATAGAGCTCGAAATAGACTCTGAACTGGCGAGAAACGAGCTCTGAACTGAGGCTGTACTGAACTTCTATGCTGAATCTGATAGATGACCGAAGCTCGATGGATATGAAGGCTGTAGACACGTAGTATTGGCTTTCACGAATCTGCTACTTCGAAAACGGCTCGAATCGGGCTTGAAATGAGCGGGGAATGGCCTCTGGAAGATTTGAACTACGTCTGAACTGAGCTAAACTCACTGAAACGAGCTGACTTAGGCGAGTCAACTCGCTGAGTTGAGTCGACTCTGTGACGTCAACATTGACGTCACCTTGGCGGGTCAGGTCGGATCTGTGAAGTGGATCTGACCCAAATCCGTTATGTCTAAACGGGTTACAGAGCGGGTTGAGAGCTCGAACCTGCAACCTGTTTATCAACCCTTATATCCCCAATCTCTTGCAAGGGCTCAGAATGGATCTTGCTCTGGCGGCGGAGGCGGAGTTGCTGTGACAGTAAGGCGACGATGTCGGCGTAAAGAAGGAAATGAGTTATCGGTGGTGAGGTGGGAAGGACTGCGGAAGGCTAGTGGTTCGGCGGTAGATGACTGGATCTTAGGAGATTAGGTGGCTGGGTCGACAATGGTGGCGTGTTGTCAAGGTTTCGGCGACGTCGTGGCGAAGCAGTGGAGGCCCTGCGAGGCTTGGGCAAGCTGGCTGGAGGAGATCTGAGGAGGAGGTTTAGGAGATCTGAGGATGGTGGCGTTGGCGGTGATGTGACTGTGGAGGTGATCTGATCGATGTGGGGCTTCTCTTGATTTCTAGAGGCAGGTGGTGGCGGCGAGGTGGGTGAGATTGGATGTTTGCGGCGGCTGTTGATGGAGTTGGTGGTGGCAAAGGATGATGGGTATTGTTGTTGATGGAGTTTTGGGTGGAGATGGTGATGGTGCTGGAGATGAAGGGTTTTGGTGTTGATGGTGGAGATGATGATGGTGGTGGCTGTGGTGGTTGGCGGCGATTGGTGGTGGCTGTGGAGTTTTGGGTGGAGATGGTGAGGATGATGTTGGTGTTGGTGGATGGCGATAGGTTGGGATTTGGAGGGAGAGAAAAGGAGAAGAGAGAGAAAATGAACATAAGACTTATGGAAATTTTTTGGGATTTTTTTTGAATTTTGGAGAAGGTAGATGTAGTGTAAGGGAGATGAACAAACAATATAATTTAGAATTTTTTGTGATTTTTAAAAGGATTTTTGGGGAATTTTGCTACAATGTTGTTTTCTTGGAGTGAATCTAGGGTTTGTTCTAAATTTAGGGTTTCAGATCTAGAAATAGGGTTCTAGGAGAAGATCGAAAATTTTGAAGGGGATTAGAGCCTAAGCTCTGATACCAAATTGATATAACACGAGATAGCATCGCAATCACCTTCAAGTTGAGAACAGAAAAGTAAAGTTTTGATAAGAACAAATAAAAGTGGAATTAGGATTTAGAAATAGAACCGGATAGATTTGGACTTCGACCTCTTGTGCAAGCTTCACACTCCTTACACCACGGGCCTCACATCCCAATACTCAAGGGCACCATCAAGAAAATTTAACTGAAATTTCTTTTATTTGATCATTATCTACTAATAAAAGAAATCTGATGCTTATTTATAGGCTTTTACAAAAGAGCTTTTTTAGGGGATAACCGATGTGGTACTGAACACCTATATAAAAAAACTACTCAAAATAAACTAAGGTATAAGAAAACAATTAGCAACTGGTGATGTTCTCAGCAATGGGCTCCGAACTTCCGATCTCTCTTTCAGCTCTTTTCTGTCGCCTTTTAGAAACTAGGATTTTTTTTCTTTTTCTTTTGTTTCTTTTGTATGATGCATACTGCAGCCAAGAGCTATAGGAGCCTTTATATAGGCTATGATAGGGACCACTAGGAATCAAATAAAGATCAGACTTCTAATGAAATTAGAAAACTCTAATTCAACCTGAATCAAAATCCTTTAATTTCATAAATTATAATTCAGTCCGCTAAAAAATTACAATTGCACTTCTGTCCTTATCTTAAAATTACTTTCAAGATCTTTATTATTATATGCCTAAAATCTTCTCACGTTAAGATTTTCGATGTCCGTCGATTAAATTAAATTACTTACAATTTTATTTAATTGATATCTTGTCCTTGATACCTACCACTTAATTTATTTGTCATGTCAGATAATTAAATGCACCTACAGGGTTTGATATGCACAAAACTTATAAGTTTTTGAAAGGGACATCATCATTCCCTCACTGGGACGCGGATTTTATTTATGAATAAAGTCCATCATACACATTACATTATCACTCAACTCAATGAATGTATTAACTCATAAAAGATCTCATTTCTTAATGAATCAAAGTGACAAGTATAATATGCACATGTCTATTAAATATTTTGGGAGTCAGAATTTAAGCATTCATAATAATCATGAGTTGTTAATTTTTTAATATAGTTGGCTGATAGAAAATTACCTCAACTTGCACAAATGTAATAGTTTGAGACATCAAACAATCTCCTACAATCAAGATAGACTATTCTAGAAGATTGCATTACAATCCTACCGATGATGTGTTTACTCCATCTAAGATTGTGAAACTAACTTATATTCTATAGGGATCCGATGATCTGATCTACTGTGTTTAAGTCGAACTCTGCATACCAGGTCATTTACAATATAAAACACAAGACACGTATGTATATAGTAAATCATTTGCCCATACAGATTCTCATAAAATGAAAATGATGTTATTAAATAATAAACCATATATTATGTTCTAATACAAAAGCTAAGACTTTTTGTATATCTCCAACAATCTCTCACTTATACTTTAAGCCAAGCTAACATACATCTCAATCCTATCCCCTCAACATGATTGTTGAAAATCTTGCCTTGCAAGTTCTTTGTGAAGGTCTGACAGATTATTAGTTGATGCAATCTTTGTCACTGTCACCTCATCTCTGCTCTCGAATGATCAAATCAGGTGATATGTACACTCAATGTGTCTTTCCTTCTTAAATGCTCTTGGTTCCTTCGATTTGGCAACCGCTCCGTTATTTTCATAGTATAGTGTAATAGCTGATTGTGTTGAAGGGACCACACAAAGATCTAATAGAAAGTTTCTTAGTCAGACCATCTCCTTAGCTGCTTCCGAGGCAGCTACATACTTAGTCTCCATGGTGGAGTCAGTAATACAAGATTGCTTTACACTCCTCCAAGTCGAATATGGGGAACAATAGGGAGAGAACAATCACCGACACGAACAACAAGAGACCATGTTACCTAGTGACTAGATCTCACTTTTTGCCTGAGTCTCCTATTGATGGATCTATTCTCAGGTCTAGGAATTATGTGGCCTTCTCCTTCTTCCCCTAGGTATTTCACTCATTGTCACAATTGAGCCACTTGTATCATATTTGCATGAGTTGCAGATCATAATACAAGACAAAGGAAAATTAGCAATTATAACTATCAATCTGCTACAAAGTCTCACAAACGGTTGCAAAAACTCACAATAGGTGACAGGGTGTTGATTAGAGTGCACCCAGAGAGATTCTCGACTGGGAACTTTGAAAATGCTCCATAATCGACGCAAGAGTCCATACAAGATTTTGAGGAGGTTTGATCTAGCGCCTACGAGCTTGATATTTCTCGTGATCTTGCGATCAGTCCGGTCTTCAGCGTCGAGGACATGACTCATTATCGCACTTCTTTATGGCCTCAACTATTTTTAGTTCGTCCATTACAGCCACCACTGCTGAGAAGACCTACCACTGAGGAGTTTGTGTAATCTTTCCCGGTTCGATTTCATCATCCACGCTGTCGCCATTCGCTATTGGCAAATTTTGTGAAACCGAGGAGAATTGATGAGAATCACTATGCTCTTTTATTTGTTTAGACTATTTTTCTCTTTATTTTAGTTTAGACTTATTTTCTCTTTTGTTTTAGTTTTATATCGGGTATGATGAAAGACTTCTAGTTGTATGAGCTTATAAAAGGTCAAGTGATGTAGTTATTTGGGAGCTCAATTGATTTAGAAAATCTTTGGCATTACAAATTGATATTTCTTTATTTTAATCTTTACATGGTGATATGCAGAGTGGGAGAGAGATCTTCCCGGTGCTGAAGCCCGAATTCTATCTTTATCTTCTTAAACTCTAATTTCTTTTTCCATTTCTTCTTCATTTTCGTTCTACATTAATCTTGCTCCTATAATCATGAAGAAACTGAGAAGCATTGTGTTTCTTGGCTCTAAACCATATTCTTTATAGGCAGAAAAAGTAGTTTAGCGATGGCATTGGCTACAGTTGGTTAGATTAGGGATGCGAAACGGGACAGGGCAGGCGGGTCAAAGATCGGGCTGGGCCTGCCCGCCATTCCCAAGTGGCCTGGCCCGGGTTTTTTAAAAAAATAAAAAATGAATTACATGCTTAAAAAATCTAAAAATTCTAAAAAATTCACTCTCTTTGGACAAAATTGATATAAGTTGTAAAAATGCAAATGTAAATTTTTTTATTAACAATCTAATAGATTGAATAAATGATGCAAATACTAAAGAATAATATAGATAAAAATGAAGTATAAATTGATAAAATTACAAATGTAGTATATAAATTGAAATTGAAGTATAAATTGATACAAATACAAATACAAAAAAACTTCATTTATTCACTCATCTTCTGAAAAGTCTTCAATGATTTCATCTACTGTTTTATTATGGCTTCTTGTTTCTGCATCCAGCTAATTCTTCTCGCATATGCTCATCTCGATGGTTTCTGACGCCAGAAGGTTTTTCATATTAGTCAGCACTAGTTCAGCTGTACTAAAAGTAGATTTTAAAGTTACACTAGAGACATGAGAGGCTAATAAATCACGTATCATGATGAAAAGTAAATGATATGTTGATTCTTTTGATTTTCACCAGGTCAAAATATTAAAAATTTCAAATCCTGAGTTTGCATCAATCTCAAGATCTATAGCACGAGTAGAATAATAACGAAGCTTATTCAATAAGTATGAGCTTCTTGATCTTTTGGGTGTAGATAACAAATCAGATAATAAATTACTTTTAGGCGTAGATGAAGATGCATGTTGGGATGATTGTATATTTTCAAATTAAGAATCATAAAAATCATACATATTATTTATAGAATGCTCAATATCGTACTAGGAAACAATCAGGCTAATCCATTTTTCATAAAAAATTTCAAGTAAATATTTACATTCTTCAAATTTAATTCGAGAATTTATTATAGTAGCAGAATAAAATATAGTAGAAAAGTCCTTAAGGTACTTATTGAATTTTTCTTCCATAGAATAAACAATATCTTTAAGCAAAAAAATTATCTCATTATGTAGAAAACAATTCAATAATTTTAGTTAACTCGTAAAATATTAAATTAGTTGAGGGATAATAAACCCCAGAAAATAATCTTGTTACTCTTTCAAAAAATTAAAAATTCACAAATTACTTCAATAATTTTTCATTCTTCATTAGAAATAAATATATTTGGCAATTCTGTGAAAATAAACATAACTATTGCAGTCTGATAAGAAATAATTTTCCTCAACATATTATATGTTGAGTTCTAATGAGTCCTTATGTCATGAGGTAAAGTTTTAATTTGTAGATCTATGCTTGAACAAATTTGTTTAAAGTTTTGCCTCCTTAGACCACTACTTCTAATAAATAAAATTGTACTTCTTAAATTGTTAATATAAGTATCTAGATATTTTAAACCATCATGTACGCACAAGTTAATAATGTGACATATGTTGACACTTATAAAAGATAAATTCTCAGACAGTTCTACAACTAGTCTGAACAACATCTAACTTGTCACACTTTTTAAAAGACAAGTCTCAGACAAGCTGAACACCAATTCATTCTTTGCCCAGCTCGTGCCCATTCCTGATGGTTAGAGTGGTCATTTAGACTCTACTGATTCAACCAAGTGATCGGTAGGCCAAACATTGCCTTTGAACAGGCCTAGGCATGCCTAAGAGCTCAATAGTTAACTTCGCCTAGGCCCATGGGCTAATTTTGACTAATAGGCTATCATTGCCTTGCTTTGCCAGAAGCTTTACACAGCTCTGCTGAGAGCTAACTTCTGACTTCGCCTGAAATTTTACACAGCTCTGTTGAGAGCTAACTCTTAGATTCACCTGTATCTTAGCATAACTCCGCTGAGAGCTAACTTCTAATTTCGCCTGAAACTTTACACAACTCCACTGAGAGCTAACTCCTAGTTTCGTCTGAAGCTTAGCATAGCTCTGCTAAGAGATTATTTTTAGCTTCGCCTGAAGCTTTACACAGCTCCGCTGAGAGCTAACTCTTATTTTCGCTTGAAACTTAGTATAGCTTCGCTGAGAGTTTACTTTTAGTTTCGCATGAAGCTTTAAACAGCTTCGGTGAGAGCTAACTCTAACTTCGCCTGAAGCTTAGCATAGCTCCACTGAGAATTTGCTTTTAGTTTCGCCTGAAGCTTTACACAGCTCCACTGAGAGCTATCTTTTAGCTTCGCAAGCTCCAGGTCATTAATTGACCATTTCAAATCTCTGAACGAGATTAGTCGGATAACCTCCCACTACATTAGTGGGGTTAATGCCCACTTAAAGGGACAGTTACACCCTATTATCTCTCCATTAAGTGGAGATAATTAAGAGGATCGTGCCCCTCTTAAAAAAGTCAGAACGACTGAAGTAGGCTTGTGCAGAGCCTATGTAGGTTTGCATGAAGCTTTGTAAGCTTGCGCAGAGCCTGTATTAGCCTCGCGTACGAGGCTATCAAGACTGCTTTCAGTCTTTGCTAATTTTTAAGGGCAGGTATACCCTTGTAAGGCCTATAAATAGCCCATTCTGAGGCTAAAGAAAAGGATGAGAGAAAAAGATAACTCTTGACTAATCGCTTTGGCCAACTAAGAGAATTATTCTCTAAAGCTTTCAAGAAATTTAGAGATTTATTTCTCTAATTCTCTAAGGATAAACTCAGGGTATTAATACACTAAATCTTTCACTCTCAAGCAGGCGAGAAGGAAGTCACAAGCAATAGATCTCAAATCTAGTTGCTTGCATGGTCAAAGGGACAAAGTGGTCGCGTGCTGATCAGACTCTTACCAAGACACTTCCCCAGAAGCTCTAGAAGAGAACACTTGTATTTTTTTAATTACTTGTAATTTCTCTTCGAAATTTTGTAAGTTTTCTCCTTTGACTCTTCAATGGAAAACAACATACACAGTAAATATGAAAAAAAATTTCATTCAAAACGGGTTTAAAATGAGTTTTTAAAAGCTCAATTGCAACAGTATTATTGCTAACATTATCAACTGAAATAGAAAAAAAATTTAGATTCAAGTTTAAATTCTCTAACAACTTTCATAATAGTTTGGCTAAGATTAGCACCATTATGAGAAAAAGAAATTTTTTTAAAACTAATAAATTTTTTTTAAAGCCAATCAGAATCAATAAAATGTCCAGTAACAACTATGTAATGAAAGTTGTTAAGAGCTTCGCAGCAATCAGAAGTAAGTGCAATTCTTTGTGGCATAAAAGAAAAAATTGTAATTAAAATTTGTTTCTTTTCTTCAACAATCCTGAACATTTCACTCTAATAGTATTTTTATAGAACGGATCTTATTCAGGATTATGAGTAGTGGGGAAGAGTGGGTATTTATAGAAGGGAGGAGGTAGTTAAAATGTAATTAAAAAAAAATAAAATTTGAGCTAATATACCCATTGGGGGTTGTAAAAAAAATTCAAAACCCCCCAACGGCTATAATATGGGTCATTATAGCCGTTGGGGTGGATTTTTGTTAAAAAAAAAATTACAACCCGCGCTCCACAACCAACGGCTCTTAATAGAGCTGTTGGCCACACGGGCCGAGCGAGCCCGCCCGGCTGGGCCGTGGGCCACGTTTCTCAAACCCAGGCACGCCCCGGGTTTGCAGAAGGGCCCGCCCGGGCCAACCGGGCCAGGCCCATGCGGGTTGGCGGGCCGGCCCAGGCCCGTTCGCACCCTAGGATAGTTGGAGTGAAGGCCCATGCAGCAAAGCAAGTAATCTCAAAAATCAGTTTCTTGATTTCTTCTATTATTTCTCCTCTCTCGTGTCTTCTCAGTCTGCAGTACCGTCTCCATATTCATATAATTCTTCCACAGGTGACAGATAAAATGATGCTAAATGCAGCAAATATCTTTCCGCACAATACGCCAACCACTAAAGAGGCCTGTTACTACAGAATGATTTTTAGAGGCTGTTCCCACAGGTAACTCCGTGTCCCCTGCATAAACAAATACGTTCACAAACTTCTTTGTTCCATCTGTGTCATTCTTCTAGGAATGCTAATGAGATATGTTACTCATTTTGATGCAGAATTCTGCAAGGGAGACTGTCGTTGCAGGCCCAAGTATCGCCTGCAGCACAATCAAAGCCATAGAATGGGACTCTCGGTGGTCGAACAACCTCGATCCCTCGAGCAGGGCTGCTTTCAGTGTCCACATTTCAGCCTTAAATCCACATTCTCCAACCTCTCCTGCTACTACTATAGATATAAGAGCTCCAGGACTCACCATCAGTACCTAATATTTTTTCAAGTCTGAAGTACAATTCATGATCTATTGTATGCATATATCTTGACTGTGATTGTTAGTGCATATACCATTACAGAAGTTTATGTTGTACTTAGAATTAAAGAACTGAATAAATTTGATCTTGTCTTTGACTTCCACTTGTGCTTACAAATACGCATAGAATATTTTGTTCCATGTATCTGGAACTCCAGGCAAGCACCAATGAATGCAGTCAGCATACCGTTGTGGGTCAGCCTTCTGCTCAGCTGTCAGTACTTCCCCTGTAGTCTCAGTATACACTGAGGTATGGCCATCTATGCGATACTCTGATAGCTGTGTTATGTTGATGAAGTTCACTGGGACTTTCATTCTTCCTACTACACTAGAAACCACCTCCATTATCCTTTTGTCTGATCCACTTCCCCAGTATCCTCTCTTCATGACAGGTCTTGTTTCATTGTAGCACCTGATCCCGCCGTTATGGTTCCAATCCGCGCTCCTGCATTGTGAATCGTAAAAACTCTCTAAATATCTGGAGAAAAACTTCTTCCCTTATGTAATAGAGAGTTGGGGAAAGAATAGTGAATACCTCACATGAGTAGGGGACATTGTAGTAAAGAAGACCCTGGTTGTGTTTGGGTTCACAGTAGAATCAACCAATTAGCCCATGTTTTAAGGCCAAGCCTATAAGCAATAACAGCATCTAGCTCCTCAAACCCTTCCAGTCCATTTGAAAATGAACCCCACCTTAACAAAATTACACCATTAAGTATATTTGAGAGAGTTGAGTATTCTCTACATGTCTACTCTGTGACATAAACTTACAGAGACTTGATTCTTAGACCACTCATCCACCATACATAAGTATTGAACACAAGGATGTCAACTCCAATCCAATGCTGTGCATGTTTCAAGATTGAATCTACTCTCAGTATTCTCTTTCTTGGATCTGTGATGATATGGAGATCAGAGTTTGACTCGACAAGAAATGGTGCCCAGTAGAACTCGATTGTAGCATTATATCCCTATCAATTTAGAGGGGGAAAAACTTACAGTTAGGGGAAATTATCAGTTTATGCTGCAATGCATTCAGGTAAGTATCGTAACAGTACCTTAGCTCTGAAGACAGACAGAGTCCGACTTCGGTTCATGGACTTCTCTTCTGGTGGTATATGAGACTGGACCAGACATACGAATGATAGCCATTGCCCTCTCTGCAGCGAGTCTCCTACAAACATTAGCCTTTTACCCCTTAGTTTCTCTAGGACTGCCACAGCATCAAACCTGTACGGACATGCAATTTCTTACATTTATTTCACCCACAAATACAGTAAAGAAGGTTGAAATTTATCTTAACCTTGGCAAATTGCAGTTATCTAGCACCCACTCCCAGTAGAGATAATCACTATCAGGTCGTCCGTTTCTTGAGCATGCTATTTGTGTCTCCACATATGGGCATGTCTCGTCTGTATAAAGGGGCTCAGCAGACCTGTTGAAGACCCATCTTCCCTCCGTCACGCTACACTCGTTAGGATTGAAATCAATCTTATCTTCGTCGATGGTATCATCATTGAGAACAGCCCTTTGCTTCTCCTTCTCTTCTGAGGAGTTACCATGCATAGTTCATATCAAATTCACAACGCCGTATTAGAAAATGTTGCGAATTTAGACTAAAGTTGTGAGTTACCTGTGGAAACTTTATTAGAACAAGCTTTGAACTTAAAGATGGATATACCAGTGAGAGCCCGAAGATCCTCAGTGAATATTACACCAGAAAATGCAATGGCACAGATAACGATGACCATGATGGAGAGCGGGAGCCTCCCCCTCGATATCTTCATTGGATTGGTAGAGTAAGGAGTGCTTCTCTGGTGTTGGATTATAGGTTAAAACATAAGGGTGGTGGTGCAACTGAAATGATGAGAAAAGGGGGAAAAAATATAGCATGAGTGTTGTGTGGGGTATTGTTACTGATGCATGTTTTTTCCTGGAGTAGGAGTGAAGCAAAAGCCATATAGACTGATGATCCAACCACTGCTCATTTCTTTGAAAAAGGCACTATTCTTTTAATTACTTCCTCATAATTTTCAAACACCCCTTAAGCTGATTTCAATTAGGTTGGAGGCTCATGATATCTGTTGAAAGTGGCATCTCTCCACCATCCTCACCTTTTCTTCTGTTGATCTTTGCATTGACTCAGGTATTACACATTGATCACATCCACCCATTAGCCAATTTCAGACAGCTCTTGATTAATAGATGTATGGCCAACCTCGAAAGCTACTGATCACATTTTGTGTGTTTGAGAAAGAGTCCTAGTTTCCAGGGTCCAGGATCTCTACCTTCCAACATCGATGATAACAATCTGGGCACCTTAGATTTATTTTTCATGGATATTTTTAGTATGCAACTGGGTAAAAATTAATAGTCATTTGTTGTTATGTCTCTCTTATTGAATGATTAGGTTAACTTGTTCTACCATGAAAAGTTATGTGATCTATTTTCTTTTCACAAGCATGCTTGTGTACTTTTGTGCAATATAGTAAGAGGAACCATGGATCTTGTCATCATTAGAATAATTAGAAGTTTCTCGCTTTTCTCGAGCATATTTTCCTTCTCTACTTGTCTATAGCAGTTATGATTTCCTTGCTGACTTAATAAAGCTTGTTACTGAAAGGAATGGCAAAACAGAATGTTTTGTAGCTTACCTGTGCAAATTAAAACAAATGGTAGCCCCTGCTTAGGGGTTAGGTTGGACAAGAAATTCTCTCTCTGTCCTTGTAAATCATTTCCTCCAAGTTTCATCCTCCAACTAAAATCCCATATATGTCTCCTGCCTTCAATTCTTGCGCGTGCGCGTGCACACACACACACACACACACACAAGAGGAAATTAGGTATAGTATCAATCAGATGTTGAGGCTTTAGTGATGGCTTGTGAACACAGTCGCAATTATATACCAACTGTTGGGTAGTATGAAAGTGAGTGGTCCTAAGAAGCTTTAGTGATATCAAGCTTGCTTCCACTTAGACATCTGTATCAGAGTTGAGAAAGTATCTAAAGATACTGAACTAGCATGATGATACATTGAAGACTAAGTTGACTAGTTTGAACACTGCAATATATGCTATACTTGTGAATGGAGACTGAAGCCCTATAAGGTAAATAGGTAATCAAAGTTTTCAACAGAATGAGAAGGTTAAAAATATGGAGGAAATCACTATGACAAAATCACAAAGCTTTGATCCAATGTAGTGAGATAGTTGAAGGTTGTCGTCTTTTGGTCATTTTCCTACGGTTTTAATCATACCGTTCAGGTCTTTCTGGTCATGAATACAGGTATAAGCCTTTTAGAAAGTTCTTTCAGTGTATTGCCCCACTCCATATCAGGAAAGCGACTACTTAAACCTAGGACACTCTCAAGATTACAGATAAAGCTACTATACATAAAAAGAGAGAACTATATATGATGGTGTGTAGAAGATTAGCAATGTCAATAGTGACGTATGCTTTTCGATAAAACTAAATAAGGCCTGAATCCACAAATTATGTATTGGTATCTTCATGGGAAAATTTCCTTGATTATGTTGATTCTGTTCCTTGAAATTTTCACCACCCTGTTCACAAGCTGGCATGCTCTATCAACAAGCATATTTTTCTTGTTATAAGCTGCTAGACTAAAATGTAGCATGCATCCTGAGCATCTCTAATGAAATGTTTCAAATCTGACATAATTTCTTCGCACAAGAAAGTTAAATCAGCTTGCTTAAATTGTAATGTTAATGAAGCGCCTTTGGAAACAGAATGTAGTGAATCCAAATGATTGTTTTTCTCCTCTCTTTTTCGGTGAGAATCCACCTTGCAGATTTCAAAACTAGATTTTAAGCCCATTGGCACCTGGTTCTTGGTCAATTCAGTCCAAATTTTGCATCTCCACATGGGTGTCAAAACGATAGGATCAAGTTCTACAAATCCAAATGCTTGTGCATGTGAGTAATTTATTGTGAAGAAGGTTGCATGAATATGTTAGGTGTAGGAATCGATCTGACAACTAATCAATATCACTGATCTAATTGGCCAGGTCGGTGAATATTAGGTGGGAGGTTTTCCGTTCAGTAGAACGTTCCTTAATTACAGAACCACCTTTCAGTTACCTTCCTTGGTTAAACACCAATTAGACTAGTATTAGTCAGTCTCAATATACAGTAATATTTTTTAGCATAAATATTTCAGTGTAACCCTTGGATAAAGAACGTTAGTTCAGTTATAAAACAATTGGAGTGAGGTATGCATTTAGCGAATCTCCTTAAGACAATTATGTCCCCGGCTTCGGTGCTAACAGATTATTGGACGTTGGTCTCCCAAGATACAACACTCCTTCACAGTATTTGAATAGCACTACCAAATCACTGTACGATCGAACCGTAGTTAATCAGTACCTTTACAGGATTTCAATGCAGCAGGACGAAGATAAATTTCAGGAAAAATATTTGCCTTAACTTTGGAGGATTATTCACTGTAGAGAAAGGAAGGAGAGAAGAATTAATGTCTTAGGAAGACAGAGATTCAGACAGCAATTATATTTAAGAATCTGTTGAATTTTTTCTAAGCCTTCTTTCAAAACGAATCTTTTCTTCAGATTTTCCTTCCAAAATCTAAATTTTCAGACACTAATTCTTTTCTCAGTTCTGTAAGAGGAAGAGGACAGATTGCTTTCTGTGTGTGTTTGTAATCCACGGAGAGGAGCGTTATTTACAGTGCTCTTAGGAACCCGTTGGAGGGCAGAACCGTCAGGCCGGGTTGGACCCGAGCCCACGCCCACGCCCACGCCCGGACCCGTGACCTGAGCCCTGGCCCCGACGCCGGACCAGGCGGGCAGCAGCCGTGCGCGCGTGTGGGCATGGTTTCCCCCAATCGCGTGCAAAAACTCTAAGTACACAAAGGGCACGCTATTTATTCCCATTTTCCTCTATTTATACACTTCAATTGTCCATCCCACATCCAATGTGGGACTAAATACTTTTACCTACCTTTAGTCCCCTTTAGCTTTTGAATTAGGCAAATTTTAGACTTGAATATCTCATTCATTATAAAACGGAATTAAACATGTAAATATACCACGTTCATCCCCAATGGAAGGAGAACACACTTCAACCATTATCCAGTTGATTCTATCAATGAATCATGCCTTAATTCAGCTCAAAGATTCATGTTTTAATTCTTCATTTTCCCAACAATCCCCCACAATGAATGGAGATTTAAGGAATTGACACATAAAGAGACTGACTTTATAGTAAAAGGAAGTTTAGAAAAAAAACTGCATCTGGATAGGTGAAATAGGTCTTGAACCTTCCATAGCGAAAATTTTATCGGACTTATAAGCTAATCACTGAACTAAGTTTTGAACTGTCAACCGTTATTGTAAGCCAAGTCAACAAGCTTCACACAGTAACTTTCCAAAATCAATTTTGGTTCTCGATTTGTCCATTTTGGTTCTAAACATTCTTAGTTTCAGAGAGTATCTTTAAAAAATAACAGCCTTCATAGAGATTCCCAAAGAGTCGATCCATCTCTATACTCACATAGGTGATGGTCCTATTAATAGTAGTTTACTCTATCCCACTTGTTTTAATAACAAGATATAGGCAACATTAAAAGCGTTAAGCTTATCTTTAATTCACTTATAGGAAGCACTTGGGTACACTATAAGAATAGGTTGGAGTCAAGCTCCTAAGTGCTTACTTACAGAGTCAATCATAACTAGTTTTTCCTCTTGAACTTAGTCCGTGGGATCTCCGGTCGCTAAGTGAGGTTTCTATTAAGCTGACTCGGTAAGGTTAAGCTTTTAAACCCATTCCCCTCGATACGCAGTTTATACGCTCTCCACTTAAATCTTTAGTAAACGGATCCGCTAAATTATCTTTTGATGATACAAAGTAAATAGAGATAATTCTATTTGAGAGCAACTGCTTAATGATATTATGTCTATGATGAATATGTTTAGACTTACCGTTATATATAAAATTTTGTGTCCTAAATATCGCTGCTTGATTATCGCAGTGAACGCATATGGTGGGCACTGGCTTTGGCCATAATGATATATCTTTCAAAAATTATCGAGGCCATTCTGCTTCTTCTCCAGCCTTGTCTAAGACTATGAATTCCGATTCCATTGTGGAACGGGCAGTACATGTTTGTTTGAAAGATTTTCAGGATACTGCTGCGCCTCCAAGAGTAAATATGTATCCGCTAGTTGATTTTGATTATTTAGAATCTACAATTCAATTAGCATCGCTGTTTCCTTCAAGTGTAGGTGAATACTGTCCATATCTCAAGGCATATTCCTTGGTATGTGTACGTAACCTAATACTCGTAGTAAAGCAGTTCAATGATCATCAGTAGGGCTACTAGTGTATCTGCTTAATTTACTTACAGCGTAAGCAATATTGGGTCTAGTGCAATGCACTAAATACATTAGACTTCCGATAATCTGAGAATACTTCAACTGTCGTACTCCAGTTCCTATATTCTTTCGAAGGTGGATGTATGGGAGAAAAGGATTTGTATTCTCTTTTATCTCATGATCCTTAAATCTTTCTATCATCTTATCCACGTAGTGAGATTGAGATAGACTAATACCATATGGTGTTCTTTTGATTTGAATTCCTAATATTACATCAGTAACCCCAAGATCCTTCATATCAAAATTGTTGAATAGCATTCTTTTAGTGGACTTAATAACTTCACTATTAGTCTCAAGTATCAGCATGTCATCTATATATAGACAAATAATGATACATGCATCTCCAACTGTCTTAGTGTAAATACATTTATCACATTCATTGATAGTGAATTCATCTTTGATCATGACACTATCGAATTTCTCATGTCATTATTTTGGAGCCTACTTTAGACCGTATAAGAATTTAACTAATTACATACTTATATTCTTGGCTCTTGACTATAAATCCTTCAGGTTGCTCCATATATATTTCTTCATTTAATTTACCATTTAAGAATGCAGTATTGACATCCATTTGAAAGATATCTAAATTATGCAATGCTGCAATAGCAATTAACATCCGAATGGAAGTTATTCCTATTACTGATGAATAAGTATCGAAGTAGTCAAGTCCTTCCTTTTGTCGATAACCCTTGACTACTAATCTAACCTTATACTTAGCGATAGATCCATCGGATTTTAATTTCTTTTGAAAATTCACTTACTCCCAATTAGTTTACCGCCAGAAGGCAAGTTTGCTAATTCTCAAGTATGATTGCTTAGGATGGATTCTATTTCGCTATTTATAACTTCTTTCCACATTTGTGCTTCTGGGGTAGACATAGTCTCTTTAAATATTTGAAACTCACTTTCAATAGCATATGCTATGAAATCTGGACCAAAAGATTTTGAGATTCTTGATCTCTGACTTTTTCTTGATTCAACTTTTTCATTAACAATTGGTACCTTGAGGCTTTCGTCCCTGAAGCTTTCGTATCTGAACGCCATCCCGTGTGTTCTTTTCTCAAAGTCTTACTTCTTTCCATTTGTATGGAAAGATGTCTTCAAAGAACACATCTCTAGATTCGATAATCATGTTTACATGAATATCTGGTATTTCTAATTTATATACCAGAAATCTATAAGCACTGCTATTCAAGGCATAGCTTATGAATATGCAATCCATTGTTCTTGCTCCCAACTTAGTCTTTTTAGGCAGTGGTGCTAGAACCTTTGCAAGGTACCCCCATATTTTAAGGTAATGGTAAGAAGGTGCTCTTTCATGCCATAACTCAAATGGTATAAGATCAAGTTTCTAGTAGGGTACTCTATTTAGAATATAATTTGCAGTTAACAGAGCTTCCTCCCACAAGTTTTGTGGATCTTCAGAACTTACGAGCATGAAATTGACCATCTCCTTTAAAGCTCTGTTCTTTCGTTCAGCAATCCCATTTTGTTGAGGAGTATATGGTATTATAGTTTGATGAATTATATCAAAATTAACACATAACTCACTAAATTCATTTGATTCATATTCTTCACCTCGATCAGATTTTAGAATCTTTATATTCTTGTTGAGTTGATTCTCAACTTCAGTTTTATATGTTAGAAATGTATTATTGCTTCATCCTTACTGTTTAGAACATACATATAACAGTATTTTGTACAGTCATCAATAAAAGTAATAAAATATTTTTTTCGCCTCTTGTTGGCGCAAATTTTAAGTCACACAAGTCGCTAGGAATTAACCCTAAAAGTTCTGTATTTTGATCAATTGAGTGAAATGAACTTTTTGCGAACTTGACTTCAACACAAATCTCACACTTGCAAATTTTTTTCAAATTGAATTTAGAAATATATCCTGAATTAAACAAATTTTGTAAGGACTTGTAATTTACATGCTCTAATCTAGCATGCCATAAAATAGGAGACTCAAGCAAATAAGCATAAGATTTTCCTTTATTTATGAGCTTTGGGTATAGATACACGGACTTTTTGTCCACTACAGCAACATTGGCCTTAAATAGGCCATCAACAAGATAACTCTTACCCACATACATCCCACCCTCAGCAAGTACAAAATTATCTGATTCAAAAACTATTCTAAAACCTTTCTTACTAAGGATTGATTCAGAGATCAAGTTCTTGCGGATATCTGGAACATGTAATACATCGTTCAGAGTGAGCTCCTTCCCAGATGTCCACTTCAGGATGACCTTTCCTTTCTCTCAACCTTGAAGACAGCTGAATTGCCTATGAAGAGTTTCTCATCATGCTTTAGTTTTTGATAATCAGAGAATAATAATTTCTCAGAGCAGATGTGCCGAGTAGCCCAAGTGTCTACCACCAATTCTTATTGTTGGTTGTCAGATTTATTTCTGACACCACAGCTGATAGGCTTGGTGACGCATGGTCGGTCAGGTTTGCCTGTGGATGGTCTTTCTTGTTCTTTTTGGGATGACTGCGACATTCATTCACCTTGTATCCCTCTTTGTTGCAGATGTAGTAAGTTCCCTTGAAGCGCTTGTTCTTACCTTCTTGGTCCTTACTTTTGTACCCTTGGGCAGTCTTCTTCCGCTTCAAGCCTTTTGAAGTAGACGCCTTCCTCTTTGAGTCTTCGATCACATTGGCCTTAGATTCATAGGAGTTCTTGTTGCTTCTTTTCTCAGACTTACAGTTGTCATCTTCAATCCAAAGCCTCACAATGAGATCCTCCAACTTCAGCTCCTTGCGCTTATGCTTCAGGTAGTTTTTGAAATCTCTCAACGCAGGTGGGAATTTCTCCATGATAGTAGCAACCTGAAAAGTTTCAGGTAGAATCATACCTTCAGCCTCTATCTCGTGAAAGATAAGTTGGAATTCTTACACCTGACTTATCACAGTTTTGCTGTCCACCATCTTGTACTCCAGAAATCGTCCCACGACGTCTTGGTACCGCATCCTTAGTCTTGTACTTCTTATCAAGACTGGCTCATAACTTCTTTGCCGTTGTGATAGGACTATAGACATTATAAAGAGAGTCATCCAGTCCATTTAAAATATAATTTCGGCAAAGGAAGTCACCTTGCATCCATGCATCAACTATAAGGACTGAGTCCGATCAGTTTCGAGTTCCGGTGGATCCTCTTGTAGGAATTTGGCCAAATGTAGAGTGGTCAAGTAAAACAGCATCTTCTGTTGCCACCTCTTGAATTCAGTGCCACCAAATTTTCTGACTTTTTCGGCTTCAAGTTAGGAAGTGGAGTATGCACTAATGTCTGAAATGACATGTTTGGTGCCTTACTAGTACTGTCTTGATTAGTCTCAGATATCTTCTGCAATTTCAAGCAGAATAGAAGTTAATAACTTCAAGAACAATAATTGTCTTAAGATTGTTAGGTGCAGGAGTCGATCTAAAAACTAATCAATATTACTGATTTAATTAGCCAGATTGGTGAATATCAGGTGGGAGGTTTTCCATTAAGTAGAACTTTGCTTATTATAGAACCACCTTTCAATTACCTTCATTGGTTAAACACTAATTAGACTAGTATTAGTCAGTCTCAATATACAGTAATATTTATGAGCATAAATATTTCAGTATAACCCTTATATAAAGAACATTAGTTCACTTATACAACAATTGAAGTGAGGTACACATGTGACGAATCTCCTTAAGACAATTATTTCCTCCGCTTCGGTGCTAACGGGTCACTGAACGTTGGTCTTTAAAGATATAATACTCCTTCACGGTATTTGGATAACACTACCAAATCACCGTACTGTTGAACCGAAGTTAATCAGTACCTTCACAGGATTTCAATGCAGCAGGACGAAAACAAATTTCAGGGAGAATATTTGCCTTAACTTTGGAGGATTATTCACTGTAGAGAAAAGAGTGAGAGAAGAATTAATGTCTTAGGAAGACAGAGATTCATACAACAATTCTATTTAAGAATCTGTTGAATTTTCTAAGCCTTCTTTCAGAACGAATCTTTTCTTCAGATTTTTCTTCCACAATCTGAATTTTCAGACACTGATTCTTTTCTCAGTTCTATAAGAGGAAGAGGAGATATCGCTTTCTGTGTGTGTGTAATCCACGGAGAGGAGCGCTATCGCTATTTATAGCGCTCCTGGGAAGCCGTTGGAATAGCGCTCTAGGGAACCTGTTGGATGGCAGAACCGTCCAGGGACAATTGCGAGGGTTCCTGTCTGAACTATTGCAACTGTTCCAGACAGGAACCGCTGCAGTGGTTCCTTCCAACTATTGCAGCGCAACGCGAGGGTAGCGGAGCGGGTTGGGTCGAGACCCGATAAAGCCAAACCCGTGTGGCCCGGTTCAAAAAGAACCGGGCAGGGTTGGACCCGAGCATACGCCCACGCCTACGCCCGGACCCCTGACCCGAGCCCCGACACCGACAACGCGCGTGTGGGCATGGTTTCCCCTAATCGCGAGCGAAAACTCCAAGTACCCAAAGGGCACGCTTTTGTTCCCATTTTCCTCTATTTATACACTTCAATTGTCCATCCCATATCCAAAGTGGGACTAAATGCTTTTAGCTAGTTTTAGTCCCCTTTAGCTTTGAATTAGGCAAATTTTAGACTTCAATATCTCATTCATTCTAAAACGGAATTAAACATGTAAATATACCATGTTCATTCTCAATGGAAGGAGAACACACTCGATCATGCCTTAATTCAGCTCAATAATTCATGTTTTAATTCTTCGTTTTCCCAACAGGGTACAGATACAAGTATCGAATACGATACAAATATGTGAATAAACAAATGCTGAAAATACCAC
This sequence comes from Agave tequilana, assembly GCA_038442645.1. NCBI lineage: Eukaryota > Viridiplantae > Streptophyta > Magnoliopsida > Asparagales > Asparagaceae > Agave > Agave tequilana. Next base: position 69,401 of record JAVJIF010033767.1, read on the forward strand.
CGCTACTCGTGGATACAACAACTCAGAAAGATTATTTGCATATTTATATATGTAATTGTGATATTTTATAATATAATTGTACGCGCCGGAAAAAAGAGAAAGAGGTCTTTACTGTAAAATTTTTCTTGAATCAGATGAAAAAATTACAACAAAACTGTTTTTTCTTCCAGTTACAAGGGAGGGAGGATGTTGAGTCTTGAGTCCTTCCTTTGTTTAGTGCTGGTTCTTCGTGTGGCGGTGGAGAGTGAATCTTGTTCTCCGTTGACCGGATGACCGTCGGGATCGTCAGGGAATCTTCTCTTTGGCTGGTAGAGGGAGTAGCACAGCTCTGTCTACCAAAACTCTCAAAAAGAAGGTAGGCAAAGAACAACTCGTACGCAGCGAGCTTGACGAAGAGTTTAGCTCTCTCCTGTCTCGGTCTGTCTCTCTCTGTGATCTTCTGATCCTCTTGATGCCAGATGCCTTTCTGATCGCCCTTGTGTCTATCCCCTCTCTTATGATTGCCTCGACCTCATAGCAAATAAGGCTATTTATAGAGGTCCTAGAGGGTGAACGTGCCCCCTAAAAATGCTCCACGATGAGGGGCCAACTTCCCCACTTTCCCGCTATGTGGGCGGTGACTGGCCCAATAACCAGGGCGGTTATAACCGAGGCGCGGGTCTGGACCCTCGCGTCTTGATGTGAGACGCGGGTGTCGAGCCCACGCGCCTTGATGCTGAGACGCGGGTGTCGAGCCCACGCGCCTTGATGTTGAGACGCGGGTGTCGAGCCCACGCGCCTTGATGTTGAGACTTCGCGTCTAAAACTTGAAACTCTGCTTTTTAATGGCTTGTCTTTTAGTGATTTTTAGACAGCCTACAGAACCCCCTCCAAAGTTTTCGATATTCCGCAGTTAAATGGGACGGATTTCGAAATACTTTGGACTCTAGCTGAATTCACCTCTATGACTGGACTGTTAATGCTCCGGGTTTGATCTTATCTGGAGTTGGTCTTCGTGAGTGTACTGTTGAACTCTTTGAGGCCACCAGAGTTGATCGTATTGAGTGTCTAGATACACAGTCTAAACCTCCCCGATTGCTTTTAGTCTGTCATGGACGTGCTTTAAGCCAGGAGTGGACGATCGTCTGCTTGTGCCAGTGTACTGTTGAAACTGATTTGCAGAAGTAAGGACTGAACGCCAGTTCTTTTTGAAGAGCAGAGATAATACTGCTTTACAGACGCGACTTTCATGGGGTGCGTCTTTTGGAAATGAAAAACGCGACTGATATTCCATAAAGCAGACGTGATGTTTAGCCGGGCTGGAAAGACGCGAACTTCTTAGAGAGACGCGACTTTTTGAATGCATTTATGGCGGTGATGACGGGGCATGTCCATCGAAGAGACGCGACCGTCGGGTGCGAATCCGTGCCATGTCATGATTGCACTGCCAGTTGGCCTGGGGAACCGACGGGATTTCACCTTTTGGCGCGCAGATTTCCCGGTTCATTAAAAGATCTGTTCCACGTGTCAAGCGATGACTCGCTGCAGAGTCATGGCGCATGATCTTCGCGAATCATCAAAATGATTTCTTCCACGCGTCAAGCGATGACTCGCTGCAGAAATAATCGAGCCACGCACCGCGTATCTTCGCGAATCCTTGTGCCTATAAATGGCAACAGTCAGAGAGATACCTCTTCTTCTCCGAGCGCATTTGTTTTTAAGAAAAAGAGTTCTTCTTTCTCTGTTCATCTCCATTACTGGATTCTTAATCACCAATGGCACCCAAGATCAGGCCAACCGCATCCTCTTCAAGAGCGACTGTCACCGAGGCCCAGAGGGGCGGTTCCTCCGCGCAGGCCGTCTCTTTCCCAGGTATAACGCCATTTAGGCTTGAACTTCACCATTAATGGGAGTTCATGGAACCCAAAAAGATATCTTTTGGAGGAGAACCATTAACACAGAAAACAAACCGTGTTTGATTCTCAGACGCGGTCTCAGACGCGGTCTTTGAGTTGATAACCAAGGCGCGGGTTTGATGACCTGGTGCCAGCGAGTCCTGCATTTCAGATTCTTCACTTAGAATATTTCTAATTGTGAAGGGTTCGGACGCGGACTTGAAGATTTTTTATCAGGTGCAGGTTTTTGATGAATCTTGCACCTGAGCCCAAGTACTTAGAGATTTTTCATAAGTCTTGGTTTGCAAAACGCGGATTTGATCCCGCGGGTCTCACGCCTGGATGCGTATTTGCAGGTCTGGACGCGGATTTGATAACTCCTGCGTCCAGTATTTCTTCTGCGTCTGGACGCAGATTCGCAGGTCTGGACGCGGATTTGATAATTCCTGCGTCCAGTATCTCTTCTGCGTCTGGACTATAGACACTTAGCATTTTTTTTTTCTGATAAGGTGTCTGATTAAATGTCCTTTTCTTTTGCAGTACCACACCCTTTTGCACCGCTCGCCAAGAAGCGCCACTTTGGACATGTAGGTGGTGCTGACCGTGATCTGGCCTTTGTGCTACGAAGGACAGTACCTGTGACTGCTGACAGGTCGCAGGAGCGCCAGAAGAGGCTCTCCAATGTTGATATGACGACCCTTCGGGTGCTTATGACCGATGCAGCATTCACAACGGATGACCGCGTCAAGCTGGAGAAGCCTGCCTCCTTCTTCGGAGATCGTATCGGCGATGGCGGCTATTCTATGTATGATGGAAATTATAGATGGCTCCGCCAGATAGGGGATAGAAGATTTTTTCTTCCAGACATGGAGAGGATATTCCCGCTGTCTTATCTCCAGCACATGTCCGTCCCTCAGAAGATGACATGGGACGTTTTCCGCTACGTCCCTGAGATTACCCTCGGTGACTTGGGCTCCCAGAAGGTATACCGTCATGATGGTCATGATAGGACGGTTCTCAGCTTGTTCCCCGGGTCGCGCAAGTCTGAGCTCCCAGTTGGAGAGATACCAAAACTCGGCACTACCTTCCTCAACGCGTTTATGAAAGCGGAGGGTGATTTTCCGGTTGAGTTCCGTGCGCCCGGGTGGGTTCATTCCACCGAGAATTATTGGTGGTGCAGGATGGTGAGCTTCGTCCTTGCCGATCTTAGAGATCTGCTAGATCATGTGGGACTGTACCCAGCAGTCAGGGTCGTGCAGTATGGTATCCCGCCGAGTTCTCAGAACTTCTTCGGGGTCCTGGAGCGCTACAATTCTTTGACAGGGACATTCTTCACCCCGGTCGGAGAGATGGGCCTTGCACTGCATGAGTTGCATGAGGTCTCGGGGCTGGCAACAGGGGATTCTCCCTATGAGGAATATATCCCAGCCACTGAGGAGCTCAACCTTATGAAGAAAGGGTCTCCTCAAATGTACGAGACTTATTGGGAAGTGCTATGTCACTTTCATATTTGCGGCCAGATAACCACTTGGAGGTCGGGAGGAATCAAGCAGCTGTCTTGGGCCAGTTACTTGTTCAACAATGTCAATAAGAAAGACCATCCAATAACCCGACTGGCTCCCAGCTCTGACAAGGAAATTGACGACAGGATCGCCCAGGCTCCTGAAGGCTTCTACACCACGGTTTCGAACGAGGACTGTTTCGAACCTGACACGGTCTTCGAAAGCTTTCACCATCAAGCCCGGACCCCTATCTCTGATCGAGTATTGTTGGTGGGCTTCTTAATGCTGTGGCTGAAGCGTTGTGTGGTGCCCACGCTGCCACATGAAGTCATTGTTGCCGATGTAGTGTACCCGGCGGTGCTCCTGGCCTATGGCAGTCCCATAGCCCTTCTTCCGGCTGTAACACCCCATCCTCAGAATACGTACACAGTTATATGTCCTGATTTTTGGAGCGTATTTTTTATTTTATTTTCTGTTATTTAAATTCTTACTCATATAGCAGTACTGCATGATTTGACCTTTTTGGTAATCAGATTTGACCGATTTTAGTTTCAAATATTATTTTTTAATATTCTTGATTTTTCATGATTTTCTGGAATTTTTCAGAATTTAATTGTAAATCTTCAAAACCGGTGTCGACCAGTGTCGCTGACCGACTTTCGGATTTTTAATTTATAAACGGAGTTGAAAATCTAGAAACGGCTTTCACAGTATTTCTTAAAATCATGTTTTCTATCTAAATGATTTTTTTGAGAATTTTTAGAATTTATCAAAAATCTGGCCTACCCGGTGTAGACACCGTCTACAGTAGATTCTAGGATTTTTATCTTGAAAATGAGATTGAATTTCTGAAAACCGATTTCACTAAAAATCTTAAAATAATATTTATTATTTTTGAGAATTTTTGGGAAACTTTTCGAGATACTTTATTTTTCAGGCTTTTCCTGAATTTTCGGTGTTTTCCCAGATACCGGAATAGTATCCAGATATTTTTCCACTTTTCTCTCTCCTCGCTAGACGCGAATTTCACCAACCTAAGATTCTGCATTTAATGCGGAGATCCTCTCCACGCCTCTCCATGCTGCATTTAATGCACTGCTAATCAATTCCAATCAATCCCAATCAAGTCATTATAACTTTTGTCCTTTTGTTAAACGCACTTTTCGCATTTTCTTCAGGACGCGGCTTTAATTTCCGCGTTTGGCTCCTTATTTTGCCGAGACGCAGCTTTGGTGTCATGGGGATGCAACATTCTTTGGAATGAAACGCAAGTTTCATCTAAAAGATGGAAATGACACATTATAATACTATTTTTCCATTATATATTAACCCCCACTCCTTCTCTCTCTCTCTCTCTCTCTCTCTCTCTCTCTCTCTCTCTCTTTCACTTTTTCTCATCTTCCTTCTACATTTCCTGCAAACCAAAAACAGCAGCCCACTCCCTTGGCCGGCCACCACTCCTCCATTTCCACCACCATCTCCTCCACCACTCCTTCACCAAATCCTCCACCATTCTCCCCTCCATCTCCTCCTCCATTTCCAACAACTATACCATCTTCTTCAACCTCTTTTCACCAAGAAACATCAAGGGAACCCATCATCTCCATCAACTTCACCACCTTCCCCACCACCATCTACACCACCTTAGCCACCACCAAGCATACCGTCTTCTCCTCCTCGTCATCCTCTTTCCGACGAACCATAGATTCGTCCTCCGAAGCATCGTTTGCAAAATCCCATTTTGTCAAATTGAACTATACTTGCACCATCAACCTCTCTCCTTCTCTTTTAGGGCCGGCCACCTCCTTTGGATTGGGGCCGAGCTCTTCTTCGTTGGCAACCTCTCCGTTGATTATTCCGGTAATCGTTTACGATTATTCCGGTAATCATTTAGGTGACAATTGCAACGACAACACCAACGTGACCACCACCATCTTCACTTCCACCATCACTTATACCATCACAATACCACCTCCATCTCTTTTGCTTCAACCACCAACAAAATCACCTTTCCCTTCCTCTCTGTTTGATTGCTAACGCGGAGCCCACTTTCCCGCGTCTGCCCACTTTCCCGCATCTGCCCACTTTCCCGCATCTGCAACCCCGCGTCTTCATCCTCACTTTACTGATTCATCCTTCTCCTCCTCTTTTTAATATATAATCGCGTTGGTTACTTAAATTCTGGAACTTGGGATTTCCCGGTGTTACTTGAAGTTTTAGGCGAGTGTTCTCGCCTTCCTTCAGATTTTCCTACTTTGTCACGATTGACTATTATTATATCATTTTTCTGGCACACATGCATGCATCATTCTACTACTGGATACTTACCCCGCAATATCATATTGATACCTGACTTTAGATTGTCACATTTACGGGAATCTTGTACTTTCTATCTTGGATTATATGCGATGACTTGAAATGATAATACTCATGACTCTTTAACTCCTGATCTTGCCAGGCACTTGCTTTCCCGTAAATTGATAATTAAATAATAAATCATAAAAAGGAACAACTTGCATCGGGTCGGGGGAAATTTGCGGCTATCAATATATATTCGTGTTTACAGTGGCACTAGGCATGTTGTGCAACTAAAATTTTCAGTCTGACCTGTGGGCCTCCAGGCGACTGAGGGGAGTGCTGGCTCCCTCCTTCTTGGTACCATCTTGATAAGAGCATTCTATAAGACCCTCCTGTAGGCCTTGCGGCCGGTTCCATGCACCAGCAATGGAACGTCCTGGACCGTGGTCCCGGGCATGTACGGGACCCACTGTAAACATTGTTCGTTGATACCCCGGTTGGTTTCCAATAACAGCCTCGATTTACTCATATGTGGATGTATGTGTACTGGGACGCTATTACACATATCTAGACATATGGGTAGAACGAGTAATAAGTATAAATATTAAAAATGGCAGAAATAGATTTATTCAGGCCTTATTACTTTCATTTTATGCCTCCATTTCATGCTTACTGTACATGTACACTCAACACAGTTTTTGAGGCTTAATACTGTTTGATCATATCAACACATGCATGTACTTATCTTTACATGACACTTGGCTTTCACCTACATATTCGTTAGGGAGTTTCTGACTCCCCTGAACTTGCATGTTCAGATTCTGAAGCTTGGATTGAAGAGGAGCCCTCCACTGAAGATCAAGCCTATCTCTCGGAGCAGGCTGACTTGTCCTAACTCCTTCTGTTCCTGATCCTTCCTGCTAGCTCGGGGATCTTCTTCTTCAGCCCGTGAGCACCTTTTGCTGTACAAATTGTAAATTTTACTTTTGTACTTGGCTGTGATATAATGTACATGTACCGATATATCACGCTCTGTGATAACTTTGTAATCCTTATGTTGGAATGTATATGGATATATGCCACGTGTTTTCGTACTCTGATTCTTGTCTGTACTGATGCTTAGCGTATATACGTGAGGGTATTTCTGACCTGCGTATATACGTCGCAGTAACGTCCCTGTACCCGCCGGATCGGGGCGTTACAGGTTGGTATCAGAGCCTAGGCTCTCACATCTACAGTACAACCAAATTGCAAATTAATGGGATCTTAATTTGCAGTTGGGATGCATGAGTTTCGGTTAAACATTCCAACTACAAAGTTATCCATTTCCTCCTGATATTCCTTCCCTTGATTCCTAAAGTCCATCTATCTTTTGCTTTCACTCTTCTTTCCAGACATCTTTTACCAACATAGATATGGATAGAAGGTCAGGACGTAACAACTCCGGGCAGTCACAGGACGGGCCCGTAGGGAGAAACGCTGATATTCTAAGGGTTATCCAAAATATGGTGGAGAATCAACAAAGGCAGACCGAACTCCTTCGGCAAGGATTGAAAGCAGCTCCTCAAGTACGAAGGCCGGGCAACGTGTCAGACTTCAGGCGGTTGCAGCCGGCAATATTTACAGGGGGAGAAAGACCGCTAGATGCCGAGCAATGGCTAATCGACACCACAGATCTCTTGAAGGCAGCAAGGGTTCCAGAGGAAGATCAGGTGGAGGTCGCTAAGATACAGCTAAAAGATGTAGCTAGAAACTGGTGGCTAGCTGAAGAAGCGAGACTGGAAAAACCCATCACTTGGGACCAGTTCTCTAAGAGCTTTTATGATAGATTCTTTCCTTCCACAGCTCAGAAGGAGATGGAAGAGCAATTCATCCGACTTCAACAATGGAATCAATCTGTTGATGAATATGCTGCCGAGTTCTTAAGGCTGAGTCGTTTTGCTCCGTATATGATAGCCGACGAAGAGAAATGGGCAAGCAGATTTCAGCAGGGCTTACAAATGGATATTCAAGTCCTTTTGATTCCCCAACAGCTGAAAACATATTCCCAGGTCCTCACTGTAGCTCGAGAGGTGGAGCGAGGACTGGAGAAAAAGAATCTTGATCAGAGGAGGAAACAGGCCATGAAGAGGCCATTCCAGCAAATGGGCGGAGGAGGTCCAGTCAGAGCTGCAAAAGCCCCGATGTTTAGAAGACCATTTCGACCAGCCCCTCTTCAGATAACTCAACCACTTCCTACATGTGCTTATTGCAAGAGGACAGGCCACACTCAGCAGGAGTGTCGTAGGGCCAACGGATTATGCCTGGCATGTGGATCTGGTGATCACACAATAGAAGGCTGTCCCCATAAGAGAACTGGGATGGTGAACCGAACCCTACCGGCACTTCCTGCACCTATTGGTCAGAGGAACCCAGGGCCGATAGTCGGAAGGGCCCCTCTCCCTCCACAACAACGGGTTTTTCGCCCAGCTCCAAGGGGAGGAAGAACAACAGCAGGTCGTGGAAGAGGACGGGCCTACAACTTGACAGCGGAAGAGGCCCAAACTTCTGGAGAAGTGGTAACAGGTAAGATTATGGTGCACTCTAAACCTGTTTTAGCCCTCTTTGATTCTGGCGCTTCTCATTGTTACATATCAGATAGTTTCACTGCTTTGCACTCTATACCAGTTGAATATTTAAACCACCAGTGGGAGATTAGTACCGGTAATGGGGTAGTCATCTCTAATAGAATTTGTGTAGATTGTCCAGTGGAACTATGTAACAGGACATTAGCAGTGGATATGCTCGTGCTGGATACTAAACGGTACGACGTAATCTTAGGCATGACTTGGCTCAGCAAATACCATGCGGTCATTGATTGTCGAAACAAGAAAGTCATTTTCAGAATACCGCTTCAGCCTGAGTTCCAATTTGAAGGAGAACATAAGCCTACAAAGGGTAAAACACAGATGACTGCTGCTGAGATCCAGGAAAAGAGAATACCAGTTTGGAATGAGTATCCAGAAGTATTTAAAGAGATCTCAGGACTTCCACCTGACAGAGTAATTGAGTTCTCCATTGATGTCATTCCGGGTACAGTCCCAATATCTAAAGCTCCATACAGAATGACACCCACTGAATTAGAAGTTCTAAAGAAGCAGTTACAGGAATATTCTGACAAGAGATTGATTAGACCAAGTACTTCACCATGGGGAGCTCCAGTGCTATTGGCCAACAAGAAAGATGGTGGTAAGAGGTTGTGTATAGACTACAGAGAATTAAACAAAGTTACCATCAAGAATAAGTATCCTTTACCGAGAATTGATGACCTTTTTGATCAACTTCATGGGGCCCGGGTGTTTTCAAAGTTGGATTTACAATCGGGTTATCACCAACTAAAAGTGAAGAAAGAAGATATTCCGAAGACAGCATTCCGAACTCGCTATGGTCATTACGAATTTCTAGTCATGCCCTTCGGAGTAACCAATGCCCCAGCTGTCTTTATGGATTTAATGAACCGAGTTTTCTCGCCGTATTTGGACCAGTTTGTCGTGGTGTTCATCGACGATATCTTGATATATTCAAAAAACGACAAAGAGCATGCAGAACACTTGAGAATAGTGCTACAGACTCTCCGGCAGGAACAACTTTATGCAAAGGAAAGCAAGTGTGAGTTCTGGTTAGACCGTATAGCTTTCTTGGGTCATGTAGTTTCAGAAGAAGGAATTTCAGTCGACCCTAACAAGATCCAGGCAGTAAAAGATTGGCCAATCCCAAGGACAGTAATAGAAATTAAAAGCTTTATTGGATTAGCCGGGTATTACAGGAGATTTGTCCAAGACTTTTCCAAAATCGCAGCCCCATTGACAAAGCTCACCAGAAAAGGAGAAAGGTACCTATGGTCAGAGGAATGTACTGCAGCATTTGAACAATTAAAGGAAAGACTAATTTCAGCTCCAATCTTGAAGACTCCCTCGGGAACAGGAGGGATGGTTATATATAGTGATGCATCAGGAAAAGGCCTAGGATGTGTATTAATGCAGCATGGTCATGTCATAGCTTATGCATCTAGGCAATTGAAACCACATGAGAGAAATTACCCAACCCATGACTTAGAACTGGCGGCGGTAATATTTGCATTGAAGATCTGGAGACACTACCTTCTGGGGGACAAAGTATTGATCTATACTGATCATAAGAGCCTTAAGTATATCTTCACACAGAAAGAATTAAACATGAGGCAAAGGCGGTGGCTTGAATTGATGGCCGACTATGACATAGACTTACAGTACCATCCTGGTAAAGACAATACAGTCCCAGATACATTAAGCAGGAGACCAGAGAACAAAGTATTATTACAACTTACTCAACAGAAGGAATTGCTTCGAGAAATCATGAAGTTGGACTTGATGCTAATACAAGGAGCAGATGAGTCAGGTCAACTAATGACCTTCCAGATCCAACCGACCCTGATAAATGAAATTAAGGAAGCCCAAAAGGGGGACCCCAGATTACAGAAATTTAGGGCTCAAGTAGAAGCTGGATTAAGAACAGACATCCGTATTCATTCGGATGATGCACTTTATTTTGGTAACAGAATCTGTGTGCCACAAGGGGGAGTTCGGCAGAAAGTTTTGGCAGAGGCGCACAATTCGGCTTATTCCATACACCCAGGAGGAAATAAAATGTATCAAGACTTGAAGCAGAAGTTTTGGTGGAATGCCATGAAGAGGGAGATAGCCCAGTATGTGGCAAAATGCTTGGTTTGTCAGCAAATAAAGGTAGAACATCAGAGAACAGCTGGACTTCTTCAACCGTTGCCGATACCCGAATGGAAGTGGGAACATATCACCATGGATTTTGTTACAGCTCTACCCCGCAGTCCTAAGGGTAACAATGCAGTATGGGTGATCGTTGACCGCCTCACAAAAGCAGCTCACTTTCTACCCTTCAGAGTAGGTCAGTCAACAGAAGTTCTTGCAGATAAATATATGAAAGAAATCGTTCATCTGCATGGAATTCCAGTTAGCATCGTGTCAGATAGAGACACGAGATTCCGATCACATTTCTGGGAAAGTCTCCAAGAAAATTTGGGAACTCGTCTGAAATTCAGTACCTCATATCATCCTCAGACAGATGGACAATCTGAACGAACTATCCAAATCCTTGAAGACATGTTGCGAGCCTGCATGGTAAAATTTAAAGGGTCATGGGAAGACTATATTCATTTGGTAGAATTCTCTTATAATAACAGTTATCAGGCCAGTATCAAGATGGCTCCATTTGAAGCACTATATGGCAGGAAATGCAGGTCACCAATATGTTGGGATGAAGTCGGCGAAAGAAGACTTATGGGACTTGATATTCTAGTTCAGACAACAGATAAAGTCCGAATTATAAGAGATCATCTCCGGGCAGCACAGAGCCGACAGAAGAGTTGGGCAGACACTAATAGAAGACTGTTGGAATTCAGAACAGGTGATCACGTATTTTTAAGGATATCACCAACCAAAGGGGTAATCCGATTCGGTTCTCGCGAAAAACTTAGTCCAAGATACATCGGCCCATTTGAAATTTTGGATCGTGTGGGAGATGTGGCTTACCGATTGGCATTGCCACCATCCTTAGAAGGAGTACATAATGTATTCCATATATCACAGTTGAGGAAGTTTGTCAAGGATGAAAGTCACATTCTAGATCACTCAGAATTGGAACTACAACCAGATTTATCCTACAAAGAGCAGCCGATGGCCATTCTGGATAGAAGTGTCAAAACATTGAAAAATCGGGCAATACCATTGGTACTAGTTTCTTGGAATAGGCATGCCCCAGGAGAAGCTACATGGGAACGAGAGGATATTATTCGTGAACGTTACCCCCAACTCTTTCCATCTTAGTTGGTAAAATTCCTTACCCCTATTCTTGTCTGCCTTCACATCCTCATTATCGAAATTTTGAGGACGAAATTTTTTGATAAGGTGGATGGATTGTAACACCCCATCCTCAGAATACGTACACAGTTATATGTCCTGATTTTTGGAGCGTATTTTTTATTTTATTTTCTGTTATTTAAATTCTTACTCATATAGCAGTACTGCATGATTTGACCTTTTTGGTAATCAGATTTGACCGATTTTAGTTTCAAATATTATTTTTAATATTCTTGATTTTTCATGATTTTCTGGAATTTTTCAGAATTTAATTGTAAATCTTCAAAACCGGTGTCGACCAGTGTCGCTGACCGACTTTTGGATTTTTAATTTACAAACGGAGTTGAAAATCTAGAAACGACTTTCATAATATTTCTTAAAATCATGTTTTCTATCTAAATGATTTTTTTGAGAATTTTTAGAATTTATCAAAAATCTGGCCTACCCGGTGTAGACACCGTCTACAGTGAATTCCAAGATTTTTATCTTGAAAATGAGATTGAATTTCTGAAAACCGATTTCACTAAAAATCTTAAAATAATATTTATTATTTTTGAAAATTTTTGGAAACTTTTCGAGATACTTTATTTTTCGGGCTTTTCCTGAATTTTCGGTGTTTTCCCAGATACCGGAATAGTATCCAGATATTTTCCCACTTTTCTCTCTCCTCTCTAGACGCGAATTTCACCAACTTAAGATTCTGCATTTAATGCGGAGATCCTCTCCACGCCTCTCCATGCTGCATTTAATGCACTGCTAATCAATTCCAATCAATCCCAATCAAGTCATTATAACTTTTGTCCTTTTGTTAAACGCAGTTTTCGCATTTTCTTCAGGACGCGGCTTTAATTTCCGCGTTTGGCTCCTTATTTTGCCGAGACGCAGCTTTGGTGTCATGGGGATGCAACATTCTTTGGAATGAAACGCAAGTTTCATCTAAAAGATGGAAATGACACATTATAATACTATTTTTTCCATTATATATTAACCCCCACTCCTTCTCTCTCTCTCTCTTTCACTTTTTCTCATCTTCCTTCTATATTTCCTGCAAACCAAAAATAGCAGCCCACTCCCTTGGCCGGCCACCACTCCTCCATTTCCACCACCATCTCCTCTACCACTCCTTCACCAAATCCTCCACCATTCTCCCCTCCATCTCCTCCTCCATTTCCAACAACTATACCATCTTCTTCAACCTCTTTTCACCAAGAAACATCAAGGGAACCGATCCTCACCATCAACTTCACCACCTTCCCCACCACCATCTACACCACCTTAGCCACCACCAAGCATACCGTCTTCTCCTCCTCGTCATCCTCTTTCCGACGAACCATAGATTCGTCCTCCGAAGCATCGTTTGCAAAATCCCATTTTGTCAAATTGAACTATACTTGCACCATCAACCTATCTCCTTCTCTTTTAGGGCCGGCCACCTCCTTTGGATTGGGGCCGAGCTCTTCTTCGTCGGCAACCTCTCCGTTGATTATTCCGGTAATCGTTTACGATTATTCCGGTAATCATTTAGGTGACAATTGCAACGACAACACCAACGTGACCACCACCATCTTCACTTCCACCATCACTTATACCATCACAATACCACCTCCATCTCTTTTGCTTCAACCACCAACAAAATCACCTTTCCTTCCTCTCTGTTTGATTCCTAACGCGGAGCCCACTTTCCCGCGTCTGCCCACTTTCCCGCGTCTGCCCACTTTCCCGCATCTGCCCACTTTTTCGCATCTGCCCACTTTCCCGCATCTGCAACCCCACGTCTTCATCCTCACTTTACTGATTCATCCTTCTCCTCCTCTTTTTAATATATAATCGCGTTGGTTACTTAAATTCTGGAACTTGGGATTTCCCGGTGTTACTTGAAGTTTTAGGCGAGTGTTCTCGCCTTCCTTCAGATTTTCCTACTTTGTCACGATTGACTATTATTATATCATTTTCCTGGCACACATGCATGCATCATTCTACTACTGGATACTTACCCCGCAATATCATATTGATACCTGACTTTAGATTGTCACATTTACGGGAATCTTGTACTTCTATCCTGGATTATATGCGATGACTTGAAATGACAATACTCATGACTCTTTAACTCCTGATCTTGCCAGGCACTTGCTTTCCCGTAAATTGATAATTAAATAATAAATCATAAAAAGGAACAACTTGCATCGGGTCGGGGGAAATTTGCGGCTATCAATATATATTCGTGTTTACAGTGGCACTAGGCATGTTGTGCAACTAAAATTTTCAGTCTGACCTGTGGGCCTCCAGGCGACTGAGGGGAGTGCTGGCTCCCTCCTTCTTGATACCATCTTGATAAGAGCATTCTATAAGACCCTCCCGTAGGCCTTGCGGCCGGTTCCATGCACCAACAATGGAACGTCCTGGACCGTGGTCCCGGGCATGTACGGGACCCACTGTAAACATTGTTCGTTGATACCCCGGTTGGTTTCCAATAACAGCCTCGATTTACTCATATGTGGATGTATGTGTACTGTGACGCTATTACACATACCTAGACATATGGGTAGAACGAGTAATAAGTATAAATATTAAAAATGGCAGAAATAGATTTATTCAGGCCTTATTACTTTCATTTTATGCCTCCATTTCATGCTTACTGTACATGTACACTCAACACAGTTTTTGAGGCTTAATACTGTTTGATCATATCAACACATGCATGTACTTATCTTTACATGACACTTGGCTTTCACCTACATATTCTTTAGGGAGTTTCTGACTCCCCTGAACTTGCATGTTCAGGTTCTGAAGCTTGGATTGAAGAGGAGCCCTCCACTGAAGATCAAGCCTATCTCTCGGAGCAGGCTGACTTGTCCTAGCTCTTCTGTTCCTGATCCTTCCTGCTAGCTCGGGGATCTTCTTCTTCAGCCCGTGAGCACCTTTTGCTGTACAAATTGTAAATTTTACTTTTGTACTTGGCTGTGATATAATGTACATGTACCGATATATCACGCTCTATGATAACTTTGTAATCCTTATGTTGGAATGTATATGGATATATGCCACGTGTTTCCGTACTCTGATTCTTGTCTGTACTGATGCTTAGCGTATATACGTGAGGGTATTTCTGACCTGCGTATATACGTCGCAGTAACGTCCTCGTACCCGCCGGATCGGGGCGTTACACCGGCCGTGGCGGCTGGCATTCAGAGCGGGTTGCGGGTGTTAACCCAAGCTTTCTGCAAGGCAGGGAAGGCTGTCGACTCCCATGGCAAGCCGATCCTTGACTCAGAGGGGAAGCCGACGGTGAAGCGCCCCAACCCTCGGATCGAGCTGCCTTACACGTACCTCATGGCTTGGTACGTGATGCACTGCCCTTCCCTGATGACGCCGGTGTCTTGGAGTGAGGGTTTCGCCCCTTTTGTACAGAGGTTGGAGGGTTCGGACTGGCGTAATACTTATATGTATTTCGTCCGGAAGTGCATTTCAGATGCTTCGAACTACCAGCTCAATCGCTGCTTCCCCGAGATCCCTGGTGCATCTTTCGGGGATCTATTTACTGATTTCGCGGGCCCAGATGACTTCACGAGGTTGTCCACGGGGGTCTTCTGGTGGTTGATCAACATTCGGCCCGGATATGTGCTTTTCCGGCAAGGGACTTCATGCACAATCGAGCCGTACATGCCGAATCGTTTCTCCCGACAGTTCGGCTACGATCAACTCTATGTCGGCAATCCCAATGCTCGACTCGCCTTCGAAGGGAACTTGTTCGAAGGTGCTCGGGCTTGGTACTACAGTGTGGCCGGAGGGACGGAAGCAACTTTCCGTCTACCTATCGAGGGATCAAAGTGTCGTATGAGCTTCAGCTTCTGCTCCTGGTACTTCCAAGTCAACTAGACACCATACTTTGTTCCGGAGTATTCATGCATTGAGAGCATCAATGCAAATCTCGAAGTAAGGTCTGAGTCCGGTAAACGCTCGCGAGGCGTCGAGCAGTACCTGAAGGCTCTGAGGGAGGTCGGGAGAAGGTCAAGGGAGGAGCCGCGAGCAACAAGGGCGGAGCCGCGACCAACCAGGGCTCGACAGGCGGTGAGCAAGCGCCGTCAAGGCTCTACTTCCACTGCTGAGCCTGCCCCAAAGAAGGTCCGGAGAGACTTGACGGCTGCAGTTTCTCGATCCGCGGACATCCCTTCTGGTGTTGGGGAGCCGAGGGAGGAAGAGGTGGACAAGGATGACACTCCCTTAGTCCATGCCCGCAGGTTACACCGCAGGAGCCTCAGGATTGCAGAGGAAGGGGAGCCTGCTGACAGACCCACCGCCACTGACGAGACCGAGCAGCTCGAGGTCGATATAATGAGCGGATGCGATGTTGAGATTCCGGGGATCTCAGCTCAACCTGAGTCTTCCTCAGCTCAGAGGAGGGATGAGGCACAACAGCCTGGGTCTCCTTCTGTCTTCATCTCCAGTCCTCAGATGGTTGACCCCAGCCCTACCACTGGGGTGTTTAGAGGCAAGGCTCCGGCTACCAAGGCCTCTCACGTTGAACTGTGGTCTTCCTCATCCGCAGAGGAAAGCGATTTTGAGGATGAGGTCGATTATGGTGACGAACCCGCTCCTCCTGATCCGAGCAAATTCTCACACATCTCTGAGGAAGAAATACATGGGTGTGAGCCGGCGACGATGTCACCACCAGCGGTTGCTCCTGCTGAAGGTACTCTTTTCACCTTCTGACCTGATTTCCCTTTTCATTTTGAAGAGGAGGCTTTAACATTTTCCTTTTATGCTGCAGGATTGGCTGAGGATACCGAGGCTGCAACCTCCTCGCATATCGAGGAGATGATGCAAGAGTTGACCCAACCGGAAGGAGTTGAGACTCCAGCTGCCGAGACTTCTGCTCTGCAGGAAGAGGAGGCCACCACTGAAGTCAGGGAGACTTCTCCTCTGCAGGGTTCGCCCAAGGATTCGACATCTCTAGGCCTCCAGCTTGGTAAGGAAGTTTTGATGTCTCGACTGTTTCTCTTTTTACCATTCGGGCTAATATTGAGATAACTTGCAGAGAGAACTGGGGGGCCCAGGTAGAGAGTCTGACGGTCAGTGTCCCTCCGGAAGCCCACACGGCCCAAGCCTTGGCTGAGGTTTCTGAGGAGGTCGAGCTCACTACCCTGTCATCGGCTGTGGAGGCACCTGCAGAAGTGGTACCCCCAGAAGCGCCAGTGGCTGCTCCTACTCCTGCTGTACCCGTGGTCAGCTCGACTCTTGCACCAACAGAGCCGATCTACATCCCTCACCCCGTGATAGAAAGGGGATCGGGGAGCACTTCGGATGATGATATCATGGAGCTTTTGACACGCCAGGCGGTGCAGCAGTTCCTTACCTCGATGCGAACATGCATCGATTTCGTCCTGATTAGGGGTAGCTCCCTTGACTTCGCCCAGATGTTTCTCGGAAACCAGGTCGAGAACATCAAGTTGGCCGGAGGCCCTTCGCTAGCTCACGCGAGTCAGCTGCTGGTGGATCAGCTGGGACAGCACCTAAGAGAGTTTCGATTCCTAGAGGATGATGCCGGTTCATCCCACGAAGCCCAAGAAACGCTGAACAGGCTTCTTGTTGCTCAAGAGCAGGAGCGAAGGGAGGTGGAGGAGAAGATCACCGATAGCACTCGTCTTCTTGAACGTGTCCAGGCTGATCACCAAAGGCTGGCGATTGAGTCCGAGGAGTCAGAGACGATCATACAGGCCGCAAAGCAGGCTATCCTCGACTCTCAGGCTGTTATAGCCAAGGCTGAGGCCATGATTGTCTTCAACGAAGAGAGGCTTGCTACCTCTGAAAAGAGGCTAGCGGAGTTAGAGGTTGCCAAGGTGCAAGCTGAAGCGGACCTCTATTTTCGTTCGTCCGAGCTGGAATCCCTCCGAGTGCAAGCGCAGAGATTTTTGTCAGAAGCAGATCTGCGGGCCCGAGCTCTCATGGAGGTTGAGAAGGCACGTCAACATAAGATACATCGCCTTAGAGAGCAAATCCGTACTTTGGCGGACCAGGACTTGTAGCCTTCTCTCTTTTTTTTTTTAAAAAAAGGACACTTTGTTCACTAAGAGTGTTTTGTATCAGCTTTTATCATTTTTGATATAATAAAAGTCTTTGAAGTTTTTGGTTCCACCTCCTTCGTTGCCTTGCTGTGGATGAATTCGACCTCTTGATCACAATCTTTGATTAACTGACTGTGAATGCTGAACTTAGGTGAGACTAAGTTCTTTTAAATGAAACGCGGCGTTTGACCCATAGGACCTTAGGCAGAACTAAGCCCTTTTGATGAGACGCGGCATTGGTTCATAGGGACTTAGGTAGAACTAAGTCCTTTTGATGAGACGCGACGTCAATTCATAGGGAGACGCGGTCATCAGTTCATAAGAACTCAGATAGAACAAAGTCCTTTTGATGAGACGCAGCGTCAATCCATATGGAGACGCGGCGGCGTCAACTCGCAGAGAGAAACGCGGCTTTGAGTAACGCGAGTCTGTCCTGCCAATGAAGACGCGACTAGAGCGGACGCGAGGGACGCAGCCTTGTGTATTTTCCCCTTAATCTCAGAATGGACTAAGTCCTTTGCTGAGTCAAGTGCTTTCCCTTAAAATGGGCCCTGTTTGCTGAAGGGACGCGATTCTGAGTCACGCGGTCTTTCCTTTGGAACGCAGGTGGACGTCACTCATTCTGAAAAAGGAGACGCGGGTTCCAGGACGCGGTTTTCCCATCTGCGTATCGATGTAACTTCAGACGTTACATGCGGCCTGACATAAAGATTTTATGAGATCTTTGAACGTCAAGTCTTCACTGACGATTGGGAAACCGGGTCATCCGTTATTTCCCGAAGCAGTTGTCCACGCGTCGGTTCTTCATTGGACTTGGGCGTTAATGCCCTTTAATGTAAAACCGGCGCTGGCGGTTGTAGACCAGCGTCTTCAACGTTTCCCGAAGCGACCCTCCACGCGTCAGCTTCCCATTGGACTTTGACAATCGTGCGGTCATTAAGGTCGACGGTTCCAATTGATGAACCATTAATGACGGTTACCAGGAGCGGCCTATAAATAGGGGCTCGCCTTCTTTAGCAGTCCCAATCTTAGACTATTTTCTCTTTTAAGAGAACGATTGCTCTGAGAACTTCCGCCTTCTTCAGAGTTTCTAACAGGGGTACTGTCTTCATGGATGAAGACGACTCCGGGGAAGATGACCCAGAGCTTTTATGCTTCTGTATGGTCTCTTCAGGACAAAGTGTCTCTCTGATCACCTTCCATGTCCATACTCAGATGCAGAGAGTTAAACTCTTGACAGAGGCCTCTGTTGGTATGCCGTCCCGACTTGCCGTGATGTTTCTAGTCCACCTAGGTTTGCACTTTGACATCTCTTGAAGAGGTTGTCATGAAGTCATAGTTGGTGCCTTCCTTCTGGAATTTGCGCCACCGACTTAAACTTCCCTGGACGCGAGTACAGAAGTCTTTGGCACTTGGCGCTGACTTTGCTCATAAAGCTCGCGTTTT
This sequence comes from Agave tequilana, assembly GCA_038442645.1. Taxonomy (NCBI): domain Eukaryota; kingdom Viridiplantae; phylum Streptophyta; class Magnoliopsida; order Asparagales; family Asparagaceae; genus Agave; species Agave tequilana. The sequence continues at coordinate 88,492 of JAVJIF010033767.1, forward strand.
AAGGCCACTGACTTGGATGAATTCCAACTCGGGCCGAAGGTTTCAGACCCGAATTTTGCAACCCCTGTTCCCTCGATAGGGAGATGGCAATTTTCGGCGTCTGAGTTCTTTCGTGCCTTGTGTTTTAGGCGCGGGCGCAAAATGAGACCGCGTTTGAATCCTGTGTGTGGCACAGTTTTGATTCGCGTCGACCGCGTTTGAATCCTGTATGTGGCACAGTTTTGATTCGCGTCGACCACGTTTGAATCCTGTGTGTGGCACAGTTTTGATTCACGTCTGCTTCTGTTGACGCGGTATTTGGACTCACTGCGCGGGCTCATTCCCGCGTCTGAAGTTTTCAACAATAACTGCGTCTGTCACTTAGTTTTCTTTGTTGAAGTGTACTAAGTTCCAGATGTTCTGATTCCTTTGTTTATTCCTTGCAGGTAGGCTTGATCATCCTTTTTCTCGTTCGCTGGGCCCCTGGAAGAATATTCCGGTCGGCGAACTCGTTCGATGTTCATCTACAAGGGAATATATTATGGTCCTCGTCGTCTACAAGGGAATATATTATGTCCCTGACGATGACTTAACCCTCGCCAAGGTCTCTTCAGGTCCACTGCACCAGTCATGCCTGCTGGTAAGGGATGGTCAGGGTAAGTATGGCGGGGAGGAGGTTACGGTGGATACAGTGGCAGATAGGATCCTCTTCCTCTCCCACTCCAGAAGTGACATCAAGGACACTCCATGTTCGTTGGATGGCCTTCTGGCGAAAGAGATGCTCATGAAGGAAGGGTTGCCTGGCTTTCTGCTGCTACCGGACCTCAAGAACACCATTGCTCTTAGCTTAATCAGCTAGGGCTCTTTCGATGTTTACATCATGCATCGTGGTGCGGCCAGCTTCTATTGTCACCACAGTTTGGCGCTTTTTCAAATATCGTGCGCTTGGAATCAGATGCGGCTTCAAGGAGTGAGTACGGCCTCTAAGAGAGAGAGGGACTTCTTTGTACTCCTTAATTGTAACACTCAATCTTATTGTATAAGAGAGTGTTTTAACTGTAACACTCAATCTTATTGTATAAGAGAGCGTTTTAACTGTAACACTCAATCTTATTGTATAAGAGAGCATTTTGTATCACTTTCATATGCCTGGAAATAAATAAAAGTGACACTTTTCTTTTTACTTCTTTCATTGTCTTGAACTCTTTGTCTTCAGTTAGACTCATAGAAGCAAAGAATCTTTGACTTTGTCAAAATTATGATGATAATCTTAATAAGTCAAACTTTGTAGGGAAAGATCCTATTTCAGGAACTCTCACAATACTGTCAGAGGTGTAATATTAACTTGACAGAGATGAAATAATTTTTTGGTGGACCTGCCACTTTATAAGAGAAAGTGACAAGTAGAATTGGTACCCCCAGGGAGGGTGAACTTTTATCAAGTGTTTGGGATTAACTTGATTGAGCTCAGCTGGGGATTTGATGGAAACACTGTTGATGGTGTAGTATTAACCTAACAATGCTTTTAGGTAGACTTGTTAATCTGTTGAAGAGAATAACAAGTGAGACTAGACTCGTGGGGAATCTAGGAAAGTTTGTTACCGTTAGAGGTGTGATATTAACTTAACGGGTTGAAAGTGGTCTTGTCAGAAGTGTAATGTTAACTTGACAAGGATGTGAGTCAGAGGTGTGATATTAACTTAACTCAGAAGTGTCACTGTCATAGGTGTAATGTTTAACTTGACAGTGAGGGTAATGCTAGAGGTGTAATGTTGAACTTGGCATTGGTCATCTCGGCTTGTATAAGGAAGTCCGAGGGAAAGTCATGGCCATAGGTGTATTGTTTAACTTAGCAATGACTTGATGCTAGAGGTGTAATGTTAACTTAGCATCATCCATTTCAGCTTCGATATGGAAGTCTGAAGAAAAGTGACTGTCAGAGGTGTAATATTAAACCTGACAGAAACCTGATTACTGTTTAGAGGTGTGGTGTTAAACTTTAACAGTAATTTGTCAGAGGTGTAGTATTAACTTGACAAAGATTGACTCATGATAAGAGCAATTTGAGGACCTGTCATTCTATTGGTGAGAATTGACAAGTGAGAATTTGAAGTGCCAGAGGTATAGTGTTAACTTGGTAAATTTGAAAGTTTGATACTCCGTGTAGAGTTGACAAACAAAATTTGTACTCGACAAGGAATATTGAAAAGTTTCCATTATTAGAGGTATAGTGTTAACTTAGTAATGGTTGTATTTTGTAGACCTACCATTCTGTGGATGAGAATTGGTAAGGGATTTTGGAGGAAAGAGTGGAGCCAAGTTCACTTAGGATTTTTAGCAAACCCTCAGCTATCAACGGATTTGAGGTGCCTTTACCAACTACCGTTTGAGTTGGGCTAGGCATGCTATTCCCCTCAGCATAATGAGTTGTCGAAGACTTATTTTGGGCTTAAAGGCCAACATTTTCCTCTATCCTTAGCCATCGGGGGCGTCGGATGTTATAATGAAGAAATTCTTCTTACTTTGATCAGAGGTGTACTTTTAACTTGATCAGCGGAAGAATACCGTCTAAGGATAGTATTTCTTCAGGAACCTGCCATTGATCGGCATCATGAGTGTATCGCCATTTGAGGTTATGAGGCGATATGACCCATTCGAGTAGACTGACTCTATTACAAATGGTCCTTCCCATTTGGGTTGGAATTTTCCTTTTGTCTTATGCGTCATCACCATAGGTCTTCTGACGGCTAAGACAAGATCGCCTTTCTTGAAAGTTCGCATTTTAACTTTCTTGTTGAAGGCTCTGGTAATACGAGCTTGGTAGAGCTCGATTTATTGTTGGGCCTGCAGACATTTATCATCTAAGGCCTCCAGTTCCTGGAGTCGCTGTCGATACTTCTCCTCTGTTGTCATCTCCGCTGTCAAGGCGACGCATAAAGATGGAATTTGAATTTTCAGTGGGAGCACGGCTTCACACCCGTATACCAAAGAAAAATGGCGTAGCTTTCGTTGGGGTTCGCACAGTTGTGCGATAGGCCCATAAGCATTCACCTAACTTGTCGTCCCAGTCTCGTTGACTTTTCGAGACGAACTTCTTGAGAAGCTTGCCAATAGTCTTGTTGAAAGCTTCTGCGAGGCCGTTAGCTGCAGGATAGTATGCCGTTGAGGACACACTCTGGATTCTGAACTTAGCGCAGAATCTCTGGAAAGCCTGGCTGATGAACTGAGGTCCATTGTCATGGACAATTCGCCGAGGTACACCGAAACGGTAAATAATGTGATGTTTCACGAACTTGATCACGTTCGACGATTTGACCTCCTTCAAAGGGATGGCTTCGGCGCATTTAGAGAAGTAATCGGTTATTGCCAAAATAAACCGATGTCCTTTTGATGATGGTGGGCTGATAGGGCCAACCACATCCATCCCCCACATTTCAAATGGCCAGGTAGAGGTTGTAGAGTGGAGATACCCTGGTGCTTGATGGATGAAATCTCCATGCACTTGGAAAGCGTGGCATTTTTAGCATAGGTGACGGCGTCGCAACCATCTTGGGCCAATAGTAACCCAATCTTTGGAGTGATGTGCCAGTTTTGGGCCAGGTTGATGGGCTCCACACATACCGTCGTGGGCTTCTCTCAATACCTCTTGGGCTTCTTTTGGTGAAAGGCACTGGAGTAAGATCCCGTCATGCGATCGACGATACAATGTTCGCGTAATCGCATTATAATAGAATTTGGGGGCTTTCTTTCGAATGGCAGCCGCCTCTTTGGTGTCTTCAGGCAGAATGTCGTATAAGACGAAATCAATGTAGGGGAATCGCCAGTCTTTAAGCTCTGGACCGGTTGACAATTCCAGTGCTTCTTTGCCTTGACAATCTCCCTTTGACTCCTGATAGCCCTCGAGAGCATTTCTCGGGCAATACAGGTCGTGGCTGTAGACGAATATCTTCTCCATTGCTCCAGCTGGAAGAGCTAAGGAGGCCGCGAGGGATGCGAGTGCATCCGCGTGCGCATTTTGCCTGCGCGGTACATAGTCGATGTAGAAGCTTGTAAATCCCTCGGCCATGCGGATAGTTGCGTTGTGGTAGGGTACTAGGTCCTCATGTCTGACTTCGTACTCCCCGCGAACTTGGCTGACGATGAGTTTAGAGTCGTCGTATGCCTCGAGATTTTTAACGCCAATCTCATCGGCGAATTGCATCCCAATCAAAAGAGCGTTGTACTCCGCCACATTATTGGAACAAGGCTCAGTTAATGAGACAGCTCGGGGAATCACATAATTTTGTGGGGATACGAGTACTACTCCTATCCCCGCTACCACGTGTCCCTTTGGGCTTGTACTTGATGCACCGTCGAAGAAAAGTTGCCATACTTGACTTTCGAATGATGTCTGAGTCAGGCAGACTTCAGCAACTTCATCTGGTAGATCCTCGTAGACTTTGGCTGCCCTCGGATCTGGGTGCTCAGCAAGAAAATCCGCCACTGCTTGTCCCTTAATGGCCTTTTGTGGTAAAAAGTGCATCTCATATTGGGATAGCAATATGGCCCATTTTGCCAGCCGGCCGTTCAATGATGAAGGCTTAGTCATAAGTAACCTCAGGGGGTTGACTTTTGATATGACGTTTATAGTTTGGCCTACCAGATGTGTCGCATTTTCTGAATGGCGAACACTAATGCCAAACATTCCTTCTCGATCGGGTTGTACCGATGTTCGGCTCCGATCATTGTTCTACTCAAATAGTAGATTGCTTGCTCTCGTCCTTGATCATCATTCTGAGCTAGTAGAGCTCCCAAAGAATGATCCATTGCCCGGACATACACCAGGAAAGGCTTTCCGGATACCGGAGCTGCAAGGACTGGTGGTTCGGTGAGGTATTGCTTGATTTCCTCGAACGCTTGTTGGCAAGCGTCATCCCAAATGAATGAGACACCCTTCTTCATTAACTTAGCGAAGGGTTGGCATCTTCCGGAGAGGTTTGAGATAAACCTGCGGATGTACGCCAATCGTCCCTGCAATCCCCTGAGTTCTTTGAGATTTCTCGGGGGTTGCATGTCCTGGATAGCGCGAACCTTTTCCGGGTCCAAGTGAATTCCGGTGGATGTTACAACAAATCCTAAGAATTTGCCATGGCCACCCCCAGGAAGGACTTTGTGGGATTCATCTTCAATTGACGAGCCCGCATGATGTCGAAGACCACCTTCAGGTCCGCTATGTGATCACCTTTAGTGCGGCTTTTCACCGCGATGTCATCAACATAACATTCCACCGTTTTGCGTATTTGCTGATGGAAAATGGCGTTCATGGCCCTTTGGTATGTTGCCCCTGCATTTTTCATTCCGAAGGGCATGACGGTGTAGCAATATACCCCTAGAGGTGTCCTGAAGGAGGTATGCTTTTCGTCATCAGGATACATTTTGATTTGATTGTATCCTGAGAATCCGTCCATGAAGGACATTCGTTCGAATCCACAAGTATTGTCAATCATGACATCTGTGATCGGCAATGGGAATTCGTCCTTGGGGCAGGCCTCGTTTAGATCGCGGAAGTCGATGCAGATCCGGATCTTCCCGTTCTTCTTGGCGACGGGGACGATGTTGGCTACCCAGTCGGGATGTTGTTCTTCCCTGATGAAGCCAGAATCAATAAGTTTTCTGACTTCTGATTGAATTGCCTCCATTATTTCTGGACGAAACCGTCGTTGCTGTTGTTTGACGGGTTTTATGTCCGGATTGATGTTGAGGCGGTGCATAGCCACTTGAGGATCGAGTCCTGACATGTCCTCATAATTCCAGGCGAAGACGTCTATATACTCTTGTACAAGAGATATTAGATCCTTTTTCTCCAAAGGTGACAGGCCGTCACTTATGAAGATGGGCTTAGGGTTAGCCTCATCTCCTAGGTTGATCTGAACAACCTTGTCTTCTGTGGGTGGCTCGCGCTGTTCAAAGCGAGTGTCCCAAAGAGCATTTAAATGTTTGATCCAAGGATCTGTATCAGATTGGATCATTTCTTCATTTCCATCTTCCAGGTGGCTTGTCGAAACCATGTTCACGAAAGTTCCTTAAAGATGTTACCGACACTGACATCTGACTCCCAAAATGATGTGTCTGAAGAGTAATCGTTGCTCGACGATTCTTGAGAATCGGAGGCTGATGGGACCGAGTTGATACATAGCCCAACCCCCGGCGCGTCCGATGATAATAATCGGGGGCCTTCCCTTTCGGCACAAAGGATCGAAGCAGCGTCCTCCTTCCTTTGTCGAAGTTTAACCCGGGTCTGTTGGTCAGGTCGTACCCCATGCATCTCATCATTTTGAGTGCTTTTGGTTCATAATGACTGAACTGAGGGGATTCCTCCTCGCCTTCCGATTCTTCGTGGGGCGTTGGTTCAGACGAGATTCGCCCAAAAAGAATTGGTTTTTGGCCTTTCCGTCTTGCTGGAACCATAAATATAGATTCTTGCGCATTACCATTATCTTGGTACGTCTCGAAGGACGACTTCACTGGTACATGCAACGATGTCAAAGCATCTATTGCCGACCAGGGGTCATCGTCTACTTCGGTACTAGTGTCTGATGGTACTGAATCAGAAGCAAACACAGAAAAATACGCAAAATCTAAATCTTCATTAATATACCAACCGCCTACATCGTCGGTGGTATCATCAACATCGAGCTTATTAGTGCTCTTTACAAGTGGTTCTAACTCCCACAGGCACTCTTCTTTCTCAGGCTCGGTGTCAGCTTCGTTACCAGAGTCTGGCTCCTCTGGTCGCGGGACTTCATCCGTCTCCACCGGATCTTGGTACAGCAAAGAGTCGGTGAAATAATTCTCGACCCCTTTGAACGGATACCTTTCGGCAATCAACGTCTGCACCTTTCCACTCCCGTCAATGTATTTCATGACTTGGTGGAGAGTGGAGGGAATGATGGAGTTGCGGTGAATCCACGGTCGTCCCAGCAATAGATTGTAGGAAGTGTCGGCGTCGATGATGTAGCATGTCACTTCCGACTTGAGGCTTCCAATCTGGCACTTGAGCTTGATTTTCCCCATCGGACGGGTCTGGTTGGCATTGAACCCATAGATAGTTGTCTGAGTAGGGCTCAAACGATGAGTAGGAATGCCCAGATGTTGCATGACCCGGCGAGGCATGATGCTCAACGCGGACCCTGGATCTACCTGAATGCGGTTCACCTCAGACGATCCAATATACCCTGTGAAATACAGGGGTCGATCATGCTTCCCTTTAACCTGCATATCATCTGCTGTGAAGGTAATGCAGGGAGCGTTTGGGGAGGTGTGGAGGCAATCCTCTACATCTTCCTCCTTCGGCACCTGGGTCATGAAGACCTCGGCATTTGCCAGAGCTTCTTGTAGAGCTTCTCTGGTCGACTTTGACAGCCTAAGAAGCTCATACAAGGTAATCCGTGTCGGGATGTTGGCCAATTGAGCCAGGACATCAAAGCGGTAAGGCGCTGTAGATCCTTCCGCGATGCCCTTTTGAAGGGCTCGAGAAAATCGAGTCTCCTTCTGTTTCTCCACTGGTTGTTTGTGGAGGGCTTGGTTGGCTCTGCAGCTGGTTATGGAGGGGTTGCCGCCGTTTCGCCATACTGCTTCAAGTAGAGCTGTCCTGAGCGGGTTCCCGCCATCGATTGGTTGGGCTCTGCGGCCAAAACTATTGTTTCTTCCTCTGAGTCGGTTAACGAGGGAACATCAGTCTCGGCTTCTCAAGAGGAGGCACCCACCACATTGCAGGATGAGGCTTTTGCCATGCCTTTAGATTTCCTGTTGGTCACAGTAGTCCATTGCTGTTCATTGACAAGGTCAGGGTGGACCCACATGGTTTCCCCTTGAGGTGTAGAAACGGGTATCAAGCCTTTCGCTTGCTGCTGGTGAGGGTCTGTGTTGACCACTCTCAGCTCTCCTCTTGGAATAGGGACCACCCCCGCAGGCGTTGGGGGTTGTCTTCCAAACTGGAGAACTGACGTCACATTAGCCGTCACCTTCTTCTGCTCTGGTCGGAGCTTTAACACCTCCGCGTCAATCAGAGCTTGAAGGATGTCCTTGAAGACGTAGCAGCTCTTAGTAGGGTGCCCCAGCATCCTGTGGTACAAGCAATAGGTGGGATTGTCGGTCTTGCCGACTTCCTCGGGGCGCCTAGCTTCAGGGAGCTTAGTCGGTTGCTCTTGTTGAGTAGTTTAAAGAGCGAATCGACATGTTCCTCCTTGAAGGAATATTGCTTGTTGGCGCGTGGCTGGCTTGAAGAGCCACTCGCCTTGCCTGATTGAGGTTTGGCGGGAGATTTGGTCTCCGTTGCTAAATTATCCTTCCGCTTTATTTGGAGGGATGTGTCTGGGGCACGCCTTGTCGACCTTTCCGGCCTAGGCTTACCTTCCTCCGCTCTGACGCGGGCGACAGTCTCCTCAGCCTGTTCACCTTGTTGGACTAATTGCTTCCAGGTGCGGCTTTCAACAATTCCTATTTGAGCAAGAAGTGAGGTTTGGAGATTGTGGCGGCATGTTTCCACCAGGGTGGCCTGGGTCATACCGCTTGGACACCGGAGTGCCACGTTCCGAAACCTTTCCATGAAAGACTTAACGGACTCTCCCTTTCGCTGTTTAGTAGCCAAAAGGGTGGGCATTGTGACTTCCGAGTCATCTTCGAAGAAGCGTGTTAAGAACAGCTTCTCCAAATCGCCCCAGTTCTTGATAGAACCTTCTGGGAGCTTCATGAACCATTCAAAGGCCAACCCTTTTAGGGTGCCGATGAACAGACGCGCCAGGATGGCATCGTTGTCTACTACATTCCCAGTTTGGGATTTGAAGTAGTAGATGTGCTGGTTGGGTGACCCCTTCCCATCAAAGGCTTGGAGAGTTGGAGCTTTGAACTTGGGCGGGTACGGAACCAAGTCCCATTCAGCCGGGTAGGGCCGGACCACTCCTACTTCTTGGAGGTCTTTGCGGTTGGCAAGGGCCTCGAGGCGTCGCTCCAGTTGACTCATTCTTTTAGCATGAGCCTTCCCCGGGTCTTGGTCGCCCTTTACTTGCGACGAGGACTTGGACGAGCCGGAAGTAGATCGCCGCGTCTCCTCAGACGGTTTGGAAGATGAACTTTCTCCTTTTTCCCTTTGCCCTTTGACTTTTTAGGAGGAGACCTCCTCCTGTCTTCGAGCAGCTGTGCAATTGCCTGCTTAAGGGAGTTGATAGATTCCTGCTGAGAAAGAATCATATCCATTTGTGCCTTCTGGATCTGCTCTAAACGTTTAGCCGTCTCCTCAGGAGTGCCTGTCATGTAGGCAGAGGTCTCCTTCTCGACGGAAGAGTTCGAAGCCCTCGATTCCGCTACGGTGGAGTAAGAATCATTCACTTTAATGCCATGGGCTAAGGCATTATAGTCAATTGGGGGAATGGCCCCAGTCCGGGTGCGAGTGTGTCGATACACTCCTTCCGGTTCAGAGTCAGACTCATCTGAGCTGACTGCAGGTTGTTTTCCCTTGCTCCTGCTTGTCATATTCGCAGTGAGCTCCGGGTACTCAACATCAGAGAAGGTTCTCCTTCTGTGGGAGCGTCTTCTTTTAGCTGACGGGGGAATCAGGGTCAGCTGTCTGACTAAAGACTGCTGATGTACGCCTGATCCGCAACGGCACTCAGAGAGCATATGGATGAGCGTTGGCAGCAACATGACGAAGTGGTCTGATTGGCACTTCTTTTCTTCGTCAAATAATCCCTCAAGTCCATGGGAGAGGGATTGAAAAGATTAGCCTCGCAACGTCGAAGACGGGAGGCATCCATGTGCTGTACAGCCTGGACGCAGGCTTCAGGGACGCGGTTCTCGCGCCGCAGCTGTTCAGCGCGCGTCTGGCGTCTCTGTTGAGACAAGACGCGCCTGTCGCGTTGCTGCTTGGTGTGTCGGGGCAGAGACACTTGAGAGAGAGTGGGCTGCTGGGCCCCACGTCTATAGGCGCGTGCCTCTTGTGCTTGACAAGGCGCAGAGGCTTCACCTTGGCGTTTGGTGAGTTGGTCCTCAGAGGACCTAACTGAAGGAATCTCGCGTTTGGGCCGCCAAACGCGGACTTCGCGGGGCGCGAGCAAGGCGCCAGTTTGTATGCTGCGTCCAGCCTCAGTCAGACAACCAGAGGTTCCAACTTGCAGCTGACGCGCACGTCTCCTCTGTCGACGCTCAGCGTTCCAGTTGCGTCGCGGAGGTGGAGAGAGACCAACAACATCCTGATGCTGAACATCAGAGATTTTAACCACGCGGGTCTCCTGAGAGACGCTGACGCGGGTGTTCTGTGCGACGCGGTTGGTCGCAAAGGCAGTTGTGCCTGGGACCACGCGGGCCTTCTGAGAGGCGTTGGCGCGTGTACCTTGCTTGGCACAGTTGGCAGCAGCAGCGTCCGAGAGAGCCACAGATCGGGCCTCGGGGCCATTCCCCCGAGACCGAGGCCCGGCGACAGACGCGGGTCTTTGGGCTCTTGGAGCCGGAAGAGAGAAACTCTTCGTACTTCGCCTGGTCGAACTCGACAATGAGCGATTCGACCATCTTCCCCTTACGGAGGACGTCATCCTGCGCCACGATTTGCTCATCAGTGACAAATGTAGCCCCCAGCGGAGTCGCCATCTCTTGTACGCGCCGGAAAAAAGAGAAAGAGGTCTTTACTGTAAAATTTTCCTTGAATCAGATGAAAAAATTACAACAAAACTGCTTTTTTTCTTCCAGTTACAAGGGAGGGAGGATGTTGAGTCTTGAGTCCTCCCTTTGTTTAATGCTGGGTTCTTCATGTGGCGGTGGAGAGTGAATCTTATTCTCCGTTGACCGGATGACCGTCGGGATCGTCAGGGAATCTTCTCTTTGGCTAGTAGAGGGAGTAGCACAGCTCTGTCTACCAAAACTCTCAAAGAGAAGGTAGGCAAAGAACAACTCGTACGCAGCGAGCTTGACGAAGAGTTTAGCTCTCTCCTGTCTCGGTCTGTCTCTCTCTGTGATCTTCTGATCCTCTTGATGCCAGATGCCTTTCTGATCGCCCTTGTGTCTAACCCCTCTCTTCTAATTGCCTCGACCTCATAGCAAACAAGGCTATTTATAGAGGTCCTAGGGGTGAACGTGCCCCCTAAAAATGCTCCACGATGAGGGGCCAACTTCCCCACTTCCCCGCTATGTGGGCGGTGACTGGCCCAATAACCAGGGCGGTTATAACCGAGGCGCGGGTCTGGACCCTCGCGTCTTGATGCTGAGACGCGGGTGTCGAGCCCACGCGCCTTGATGCTGAGACGCGGGTGTCGAGCCCACGCGCCTTGATGTTGAGACTTCGCGTCTAGAACTTGAAACTCTGCTTTTTAATGGCTTGTCTTTTAGTGATTTTTAGACAGCCTACAATAATCATAGAGCAAAAAGTGTTGGAGAGGATTTTGGAATAAGTTAAAAGGGAAAACTATATAAAATTAGTGGGTTGTAAGCTTAAAATTATTTCTACTAAGTTATATCACGTTCAGTAGATAGAAGAATAAACGATTTTAATTGAACTCGGGAATACTCAAGGAATTTATAAATCATCTGGTTCACAACTTATTGTTGCTTAATGTTTAATTCATATAGAAGTATCGAAAAAGAATCTAACAAATATCTAATAAGAATCATATCATATACGCACCCGATATGGGTACATGACCTATTCCAAAGAATTGGTTCATCATAGATTGTCAAGATGCACTCTGATATATAATGTTTATTATTCATCTTCTCTTTATTGAAATCTACTTACAATTAATGTTTCCAAATGAACTGTTCAATGATTTTTATGGAATCATAGTGTCACATAGATGATTAATTAACAAATACCATCATAGTGATATGCCAAAGCAAATCTCTCACTAACATGCCTCTACGATTGAAAATATTTCACCTTTCAACATCTATTCACTGACTGAATGCTTGGATCACAGACGCAGCAATTGGGGTATCCTCCCTTAGATTGCAGCGTCCAAGTTTATAGCAACTGAAATAGTTCTACAGGGTTAGAACTGTTGAGGGAGGAACTATAAAACTCTATAGTTGATCTTGCTCGAGCATTTATCATATTTGTTTTCACTGCCAACTTTTGAATACAGATATGAATATGGATATTATTGGATATAGAAAATTGATGTTCTATCCGTCAACATTGGATATTAGTGAATCGGACATGGATACAAATCAGATGTAAGAAATGTGTACGTTAACAAATATGCTAAACATATATACTTATATCGCTACTTATCTTAACTAAAATTAATATAAAATACAATACAAAAAACAAAGTATTATGATAAAATTGAGAGAAGAGAGAAACAAGTAATTTAACTTAATTAAATTAAATAACTAAGTCAACATCAAGAATTTTATTGGTTTACGTTTTCCCCAATCATCATCCTTCAACAAAACAATCATCCACAGATTTCAAAGATATTTATGCATCAAAATAAAAAATAGAAATTCACAATATTATGCGGGTATATGTATCCATATCCTTGTGCAGATATTCATATCCGTATCCACGTCCATATGCGGATATCCATATTCAAAAAATATTCATCCACACGGGAATATCCGATTCCGTATCTAGATTTTTTTCATATCAGTATTCAAAACCTTTTTCAAAACCCTATCTGAACTGTATCCATATCCGTCAGGATGCAGATTTTTTGTTATGCCTACGACAACAACCTGATGAGGATCCCCTGAATCTCCCAAGCACGAAGAACAATCCCAAACAGCACAAAAACACCAAGAGAAAGCACACGCGCAAACAAACAATTTAACGAGGTTCGGCCTCAATGCCTACGTCCTCGGGGCAATCAAAAGAGAGGTTTTTACTTTGAAAGATTGATTACAATTACTAGCAGCCTCTCTCAAGTCTCAAGAGAGCTCCAGCAATCCCAGCATACAGCTCTTAACCCTAGAAAATAGCCACAGCCTTTAAATACAAACAGGTTTCCAAACCTGCAATCGCAGCCCACACCCGCTTGTCGGTCGACCGGGCGGTCGACCGACCCCTTCTACCGGTCGACCGGTCGGTCGACCGGGTGCCCAACAGAGAGTTGGGTGCTTACAGTCAGTCGACCGGGCGGTCGACCGAGCGCCATCCTTGTGCACGTTGTGCACGTCGGTCAACCGGGCCGGTCGACCGATCTCCTGCTACTGCGGGCGGTCGACCGGGCCGGTCGACCGGGCAACCTGTTTCCTGCTGCTGCTGCTGTTTTCTGCTGCTGTTCCCTTCGTCTTTTCGTCGTCGACTTCCTCGGCGATCACTCGACGACCCCTCGACGATCCTTGTCAACTTCCTCAGCAATACTTCTCTCTTTCCAACAATTCTCCACCTCGGCGAAGATTCTTCCCAAAATCTGAGCCGATCTCCAATGAACCTCAGTCTATCACCTGGCGAAATCGACACACGATCTCGGCGAAATCGACACACGATCTCGGCTTGCGCGCACCGGGCGAAATCGACACACGATCTCGGCGGAATCGACACACGATCTCGGCTTGGAATCTAAAGCTCAGCTATCCACTGGAAAGCACTACACATGCCTTTCCTACACTTCACCTTAGGAGAACTTTCATACATGCCGATCACCAACATGGCTTCTACTCCGCAACTTCACGACCTCATGAAGACTTCCTTACGAGCCAACGCTGACTCTCCAACTGACTAGCTCTATCTAGTCTTCCTGTTTTCTACTAACGGTCCACCAAGTCTATGTAAAGCATACCAAACATCATCGGCTTCAACTGGATACACACCACTCCTTATGCAAGCTCAACATCTTCTCACCGGAAGATCAAATGTTCATCGAGATCACAACACTTCACCACCACGTGAAGTCCAACTGGCCACAACACTTCACCTCTACGTGAAACCTCTCCACCTCTACGTGGAGTTCCATCGGCCACAACTCTTCACCTCTACGTGAAGATCCACACAGTTTCTCGAGAACCCAAATAGCTTCATAAGAATTGCATCACCAAATGGCTGCGCCTTTACGGCTGCCTACGTACCTTTGCCCAAAAGGATTAAGCCTACCGTAGTTCATTGAGATGAGCTTCATCAAGCTCAAGCACTTGTACCTGTATTTGTAGCAGCGAACCTGTCAGGCTGAGTCAAATGAACCTCCTCACGACCATCATGGAGAACAACGGCCTTCAACTGCAGCTTGTTGCGATCACAAGCTTGAGATTCATGCTTTTTCCCCACAAGCGTGGTTTCACCTTAGTTCCAACTGCAAACAACTCGACATCCTCAGCAATGTCTTCAACCTGTTCAGCATCACCCTTGTTTTCATGATCTCCACCCGGTGTCACCTCCGATGAAGTCTCCTCTAATGCCGAACCAACTGGAGATGATGGAGTAGCATCAACCTCCACCCGCTGCGATCCTTCCATGGTCTCTGTCCTCTCCACCTGCTGAGAGACAGTGGACTTCAGCACTGAAGTCTCTCCAAATATGACATTCCTGCTCATCACGATCTTCTTGTCTTCAGGTCCCACAACCTGTAGCTGTTCCTCTTGACGCCTAAATAGACAAACCTCTTTACTCGCGGATTCACCTTGCCATTCTTGGCACTGAAGTAGGCCGGACTTTCAAACTCCCGCAGCAAATAATGATCTTGAGCAGCTTCCCCAGACCAAATATCCAATGGAGCTTTACTTCCTATCGCAGTCGATCTATTCATGAGATGGCTAGCATACTCAGTCGCCTCAACTCAAAACGACCTATCTAATTCTGCATTAGACAACAACCGTCGAACCTCCTTCAGTAAGGAACGGACTACATCTTTAGCCAACTCATCTGTACCTGTTGTGAAGTGAGTAACAATTCTGGTGTTCTGGCCAAATCGTAGGAATTGGTTCATGTCCTTTCTAACATCACCAATCTTTAGCTCCTTGATCTTCCTACCTATCTGCCTCTCCATTCTTCCTCTCCACTTCACCAATACATCTAGGGCTTCACCCCTTTGTCTCATGGGATATATCCAAACCTGCCTAGATGAACCATCAACAAAAGAGACAAAGTACCTGTGACCTCCAAGTGATGCCGTCTTAGCAGGTCCCCATACGCTCATGTGAACACAATCAAGAAGACCTTCATTGCAGTGAGTACTGGTGGTGAATCTCACCTTCTTCTTGTCCAGAACGCTGTGTTCACCTTCCAACTTGCAGGTAGCAGCACCTTCCAGCGATTCCATCTTTGCAGGAGCTTGCAAAGATTTTTCTCCTTCCTGTCCGACCTTTCCCTGCCAGACCTCCGGGCCACCATCATCTGAGGAACTCGAAGTCTCCACCTGATCTGTAATCGTACTACCCTTCAAGTAGTAGAGATTGTCTCGGCGGACGCCCTTCATCACCACCATCGAGCCTCTGATCATCCTGAGATCGCCATCTCGAACAGATATCACCATGCCCGATGCTTCTAAAATTCCCACGGAGATGAGATTTCTCTTCAACTAAGGTACATACCTCACTCCCTTCAGCTCCTTTACTATCCCATCAAACATCCTGATTCGGATTGTACCTACTCCCTCCATGCTACATGGGTGATCATCGCCCATAACGACCGAACACCCCTCCAGCTTCTCAAAGCTGAAAAATCAGCCCCGATTAGGGCACGCATGGTATGTTGTACCTGTATCCAGAATCCACTCATCTTTCCATGAGTTACCAATGATGGGAGAACTGACTGAAAACGAGAAACCTGACGAGTCTGAATCTGATCCATCTGCCTGTGAACTACTCCTCTGAGTATTCGTCACCTTTGATAGATTTGCTTCAGCCTTCGACTCCTTCTTCTTCCCCTTGAACTTCGGACAGTCCACTTTCCAGTGCCCTATCTCTTTGCAGAAGGCACACTGATTCCTTTTGAGATCCCTGAAACCCGGCTTGGACTTTGATCTTCCTCTAACCTCCTTGCCCTTCCTCGATAAACCCCTGCCTCTTACTTCCAGTGCCTCCGCCGATGAGCTTGACTGAGAAGCATGTCTTTCCTTCTTCCTCGTCTCATAACTTGTCAGTGCAGACGACACCTCATTATAATCCAAGGTCTGCCTACCATTAATAAAGGTCAATGTGAATGTCTCATACTCCTCCTTCGGGAGTGAGTTCAGGAAGATGATCGCCTTGTCCTCCTCTTCTACAATGACATCCACGTTCACCAAGTCTGTAAGAAGCTTCGTGTATCGGTTGATGTGCTCATTCACTGTGCTCCCCTTCTCCATCTGAAATCTGTACAGCTTACTCTTAAGCTGCAACCTGGACTCAACACTCTTCGTCAGGTATTTCTTCTCAAGGGTTTCCCACAGATACTTCGCCGACGTCTCATGTTGTGTAAGATATTTTATGTCTTGCGACAAACATGAATGTATCAACCAACACGCCGACCTGTTCATCTTTGCCCACTCTTCATCAGTGGTCTTGCTTCTCTTCTTCTCCAGAAGGAGAGTATCCTCGAGGTTCGATATATTCAGGGCATCCATAACCTTACATCTCCACATCCCGAAGTTATTTGTGCCATTAAACTTAACGACATCAATCCTCGGATGAGAATTCATGGTCTTAACCGAAGTAGTTTCTTCTGTCATCTAGATTACTTGATCCTCTATCTATGCGGAAAATTAACCAGCTGGAAATAGATCTCTAGTCAGATAAAAATTAGATTTTTACCTTTTCCCTGAAACCCTAAATTGAGTTTCTCACCGGATCTACTCCACCACAGATTCCACGAGCCCCCTTTGCGTCCTCCTGAGATCGATACACGATCCCACGAACACCAATACCTCTGATCTGAGATTGACACACGATCTCCACCGAATCAGATCTCGAGCCCTCCGAATCTTCAGACAAATCCCAAGCGAAACCTGGAAGCTCTGATACCACTTGTTGTGCCTACGACAACAACCTGATGAGGATCCCCTGAATCTCCCAAGCACGAAGAATAATCCCAAACAGCACAAAAACACCAAGAGAAAGCACACGCGCAAACAAACAATTTAACGAGGTTCGGCCTCAATGCCTACGTCCTCGGGGCAATCAAAAGAGAGGTTTTTACTTTGGAAGATTGATTACAATTACTAGCAGCCTCTCTCAAGTCTCAAGAGAGCTCCAGCAATCCCAGCATACAGCTCTTAACCCTAGAAAATAGCCACAGTCTTTAAATACAAACAGGTTTTCAAACCTGCAATCGCAGCCCGCACCCGCTTGTCGGTTGACCGGGCGGTCGACCGACCCCTTCTACCGGTCGACCGGGTGCCCAACAGAGAGTTGGGTGCTTACAGTCAGTCGATCGGGCGGTCGACCGAGCTCCATCCTTGTGCACGTTGTGCACGTCGGTCGACCAGGCCGGTCGACCGATCTCCTGCTACTGCGGGCGGTCGACCGGCCAACCTGTTTCCTGCTGCTGATGCTGTTTTCTACTGCTGTTCCCTTCGTCTTTTCGTCGTCGACTTCCTCGGCGATCACTCGACGACCCCTCGACGATCCTTGTCAACTTCCTCAGCAATATTTCTCTCTTTCCAACAGATTTTACATATCCGAATCTGCATTTTTTACGATAAGGATGCGAGTATCCGCGAATTAACCGCATCCATTTCCACCCCGAATCGTGGGGCACATGGCACAAACTTGCAATACATGCAGTTTAAGAGAAACCATTAGAAAGGCTATAAAAGAGAGGGAGACGAAGAAAAAAGATGACTATCCCAAACATAAATCTATCGCAATGGCTTTTTACTAAGTTATTTTAAATTGTACTTTAGTTTCAATATACAATTTCAGATAGTTGCAGCTACTTCAGGGATTGCCTCTCAAGTGTACTTTGACATGAGTGGTACTGGGATGGTCACCTATTTGGAAGCCTTCATTCTCTTAATTCTCATAATAAAAACATAAACTCCCCACAATGGAGTAGTGAAGTTGATGGGATTTGGAAATCTTGCAGCTCGTGCTACTTTTATCCAAAAATTAGGTTTGGGCATCATATAACAAATTTTGCAGTTCCATTGTAGTACAACAAATAGTCTCTATGTATTCCACTAATTGTATAGTTGTATTGTTTTCCAGTTATTTCTCTTTTATCCTATGAATTATTTTTTTTATTATTTTTTTATGGTTGAAGCCCAGTAAAAGTTAAAACATACAAGTAACTACCATATGCACAGGTAGTTATAGTCTCCAATGACAAGTAAATCGTAGCCTTACCTCCGTGCAAGACTAGGAAACATACAAAGAAAGCACATGTTGTGGGAGAAGACGATTTGGGGAAGAATAAAAAACACAAATCACACGTACAATCAAAGACATCCGAAAGTTACTTGAAAAATTCAAATAGGGAAAAACTACGGAGTCACACTCAAATCCACCATATCTGAGAGAGATTACAAAAGGAGAAGAGAGAACATCATACCCGCTCTGTATTTATAATGACATACACTAGCGCACCAACCCTAATGATGGCATATCTTCTTTTATAGAGAAAATTAAGTTTACAAGTTTCACTCTACTCTGTCTCTCTGAATGATCCTCCGCCTACATGCTTCGAAGTGCTTCTTCGGAGTGATACCAAGCTGCTACTTCAGAGCGAGTCTCCGACACTGCCCCCAACCTAAAACTCTAAACTCGCCTAAGTCCCAACCTCCTTACTGGAGTGCTTTATCCCCTGCCTCCTTCCAACCCCCGACGACCTGATCGCACAGATAGATTCGTGAATCACTCTGCATGAGGTGACAATCCGTTAAGACAATAATCAAACTTCACAACCTAACAACACATGCATTAGTATCAGCCGTGTACTGAAAATATTGGTATCATCTCAATCTTATTGGTATCGAGGGATAACCAAACCTTTACACATATAATTAATTGTAGATTGCTATCTACAATGGATGTCATGTGAAGCACTAGGGATCATCCTATGAAAGATGCACTTCATGCATCTTGGTCTTTATGTTGATTACTGTGAGGATGAAAAATCAAATGCTTTAGAGATTATTCACGTGCATCGAATTCCTTTAAAATAAGTTTTAATTCAGCCATACAAAAATAAGAAAATCGATGAACATGTTGCGTGAATAAATAGTCTCCAAAACACTTACTCATGTACAACCGTAAAACTTTCCTTTTGCGGTTACATTTTTTAACACAATATTTTCTTCATGACCTTTCTATTTAGGAAAGATGGAAAGGGAGAACAACAACAACAACAACAACAATAATGACAAGATTATACACAAATGCATCAGAAATTTTCAAGTTAAAGAAGAGGACAGTATATAAGAGCTGGTTCCAAGTATCAGGGAGGCCAGGGAGGCACCAGTGGCAACAATCTGCAGAATGATCCAGGCTAGCCCTTTGTCCGGGGCTGAGATCGCCGCTGTAGACTGAAGGGTGGCCATCTTTTCTGAGCTCAGAGAGGGTGGTGATGTCCAGCAAGTAAGCAGGGCATGTCATGGCCCTGGTTACACCCTGTGTAGGGAAATAATAATACAACTGTAATGCGGATTAAATTGAACCATTGATCAAAGAATCAATGAACATCTCAAGAATTGAAAGTATATATACAAATTAAATGCATATACATACCGGAAGCCATTGATCCAGTTGAAGGTTGAAGATCCTTGTGATGAATGGAAGAAGAAGCCCCTTGTCTTTCACTTTGATTTCTGCAAAACCCTAAATGTAAAGGATCCTCTTTTCTCTTCTCCTTTTCTTTTCTCAAAACTTCTCTGTTCTTTTCTGATGGAGAGACTCACGATAAAAATTAGCGTCCGTTTTGATTTCTTTACAGGAGGAGAAAAGTGGGTCGCACATTTGCAATTAGACCCCTTGAAATAAAACCTTTCCATCATGGCCCTTTATATTTCAAGAGACTAAATAAACTATATAAATGTGACTTTAATATGGGCATAATATCATATCAGTTAACTTAAATAGGAATCCAATGCAAATAACCAAGGTTATCGGTCCACCTTTAATATGAGATTAACATTCTCCCCACTTGGACCATTAACCGATTAGGTTAAAACTTTAGAAAACAAATAAATGAAAAGACTCATTTAAAAAATCATTTTTGACTCCATTGGATTCCATACTGAAAAACTTTGACACGTGATCACGAATTTTATAAAAACAACAACTGATAAGCCCAAATATGAAATACCGTAATACTGCAATTAGTTTGAACTACCAATGCGAGTCATAGCGGTTATACAACATCCACGTCATACTCCCTTCTATGTACCACAACATTGATAACCCTTACTAATTGAGTCCATAACCAAAATGACCCCTGTAATTGTCTTGTAAAGACATTTCCTGTTCAACATACATCCAAACATAATATGTGCACACATAATTGGATAACAGGAAACACAGAAACAAAACTTTTATTTGTACAATAATGTCAATTACATAAGTACCAAAATACACATTTACAGATTGCCCAAAAGACCCATTCTTACAACATGTTCCTTGAATGTCTTTGGAGGCAATCCCTTTGTCATTGGATCAGCAACCATTAAAGTGGTACTTAAACTTACAATTGACACCTTTTGTTTCTCAACTCTTTCTCTAACCACAAGTACTTAAGTTCTATGTGTCTAGAACCATTAGAGTACTTACCATTCTTAGAGAAGAATACGGCTGCTGTATTGTCACAATATATCGTCAGCGGCTTGGCAATAGAGTCAACTACACCAAGTGCTGAGATGAAATTCCTTAGCCATAATGCATGATTTGTGGCCTCAAAACAAGCTATGAACTCAGCCTCCATCGTGGATGAAGCAATAATGGACTGCTTCACACTCTTCCACGAGATTGCCCCACCTGCTAGCAAGAAAATAAATCCTGAGGTAGACTTCCTGCTATCTGGGCAACCACCAAAATCTGAGTCTGAATAGCCGATCACCTCCAACTGATCTGATCTCCTGTATGTGAGCATATAGTCCTTTGTCCCTTGAAGATACCTCATAATCTTCTTAGCCAACTTCCAGTGCTCCATTCCTGGATTGCTCTGGTATCTTCCCAACATCCCAACAGCAAAGCTGATATCTGGCCTGGTACAAGTGCTTGCATACATCAAGCTCCCAACAGCTGATGCATACGAAACTTTCTGCATTTGACCCTTTTCTAAGTCATTTTTGGGACACTGGCTACCACTTAATCTGTCACCCTTCTGAATGGGTGCAGGACTGACTGAACACATTTCCATATGAAATCTTTCCAAGACTCGGTTGATATAACCTTTCTGAGACAACCCTAGCAATCCTCGAGATCTATCCCTGAAGATCTCTATGCCAATCACATATGCTGCCTCACCCATATCAACCATCTGAAAGTTCTTGGTAAGATAACTTTTAGTCTCATACAGCAAACCAAGATCACTACTGGCTAACAAGATGTCATCTACATACAGAACCAAGAAAATAAACTTGCTCCCACTGATCTTTAGATATATACACTGATCAACAGTGTTTTCTGTAAATCCAAAAGAGGTAATAGTATCATTAAACTTTATATACCATTGCCTGGAAGCTTGTTTAAGTCCATATATAGATTTCTTTAATTTGCAAGCCAAGTGTTCTTTTTCTTTATTGCGAACCCTTAAGGTTGCTCCATGTAGATATCCTCATCCAAATTTCCATTTAGAAAAGCAGTTTTCACATCCATTTGATGTAACTCCAAATCATAATGAGCTACAAGTGCCATAATGATTCTAAGAGAATCCTTCTTTGATACTGGAGAGAAGGTCTCTGTATAGTCAATGCCTTCTTTCTGAGTGAAACCTTTGGCCACAAGTCTAGCCTTATATCATTCGACATTGCCTTTAGAGTCGCGCTTGGTCTTGAAGACCCATTTACACCCGACTTCTTACTGTTATAAGGCAATTCAACGAGATCCCAGACTTGATTTTGATCCATAGATTTCAACTCATCTTTCATAGCATCAACCCATTTACTAGAATCATTGCATTCTATGGCTTGTGAAAATGAAACTGGATCTTTATTAATCCCAATATCATAGTCAGATTCCTGTAGATATACCACATAATCATCTGAAATGGCAGATCTTCTTTCCTTTGAGATCTTCTCAAAGCTGCCGGTTATGGTGGTTCTACAATATTTTCAATGGGAATATCCTCATGGAGTGGTGAACCAACATTAACTTGTTGTTCTGGTATCTCAACTTGATGATCAAGCTGAGGGACAACAATTTCTCTTGAAGGAAAGGGTATTGGGATATTTACCCTTACCACTTCAAGATCTACCTTTCTTGGTTCAGCACCCACTAATTTCTCCATTTTCCAGGAATCTGGCATTACCAGTTTCAATTATTCTTGTACTATGGTTAGGACAATAAAATTTGTATCCCTTAGACTTATCTGGATAACCAATGAAATACCCAGATATTATTTTTAAGTCTAATTTCTTTTCTTGTGGATTATAAATTCTAGCCTCTGCTGGACAACCCCAAACATGTAAATGTCTTAAACTGGGTTTCCTACCAGTCCACAACTCAAAAGGAGTTGTTGGGACAGCCTTACTAGGAACCCTGTTCAAGATATACATAGCAGTCTTTAAGGCTTCATTCCACAATGAATTGGGTACATTAGAGAAGCTCATCATGCTCCTAACCATATCCATAAGTGTTCGGTTCCGCCTTTCAGCAACACCGTTCTGCTGAGGCGTACCTGGCATTGTGTATTGAGCACAAATGCCATGCTTTTCTAGAAATTTGGCAAATGGGCCAGGATGTTGTCCTGACTCATCATATCTACCATAAAATTCACCACCTCTATCTGACCTTATGATTTTAACCTTTCTATCTAATTGTCTCTCGACTTCTGTAATGAACACCTCAAGGATGTCAACAGCCTGAGACTTTTCATTATTAGAAAAACATAACCATAACGTGATTGATCATCTATAAAGGTAATGAAATACCTCTCTCCAGTAAAACAGGGAATGGAGAGTGGTCCGCAAATATCTGTATGAATTATTTCCAGGAGTTCTTTACTTATTGTGGCACCTTTCTTAGTGTGTTTGGTTGTTTTCCTTTAATACAATCCACACACACATCAAAATCAGTGAAGTCTAGGTTATCCAAAATCCCAGTCTTCACTAATCTTATTATTCTATCCCTGGAGATATGCCCCAGTCTCCTATGCCACAAGATTGAGGATTTTTCATTTATTAAGCCACGTTTAATACCAACATTCATATGCAGAGATAATAAAGATTGTGCAAACTCATCATTCAATGAAATTTTATATAAACCATCACATAAAATTCCATGTCCAACCGGAATTGAATTATACACTAAAGAGAGTTTTCCACAACTAAACAAAACAGAATATCCAAAAACATCTAATTTGGATAAAGACATTAAGTTTCTTGAAATCGAAGGTACATAAAAAGTATCCTCAAGATCCATCTGATGACCCGTCTCCAAGAGTAGTCGATAAACACCAACATATTCGACCTCCACTTTGAGACGGTTCCCCATAAAGACGAATCTCTCACTTTCCTTCGGTTTCCGGGTTGTAAGGAATCCCTGCATTGAATTAGTTATATGAGTTGTGGCTCCAGAGTCTATCCACCAAGTATTAGAAGGAACTTCAGCAAGATTTGATTCAAAACATACAAAAGAAAGATTTGTACCTTTCTTTTCGAACCAAGCTTTCCTCTTGTTGCAGTCCTTCTTCACATGTCCTTTTCTGCCACAGAAGTAGCATTTGACAGTGAAAGCTTTTCTATGACCTTGGCTACTTTCCCCATGGTCATTTCCTTTCTTTGATGGAAATCTCTTACCTCTTCCATATTTACTTTTCTTATGGATACCTCCTGAAGTTACTGCTAACACTGAGTGCTGTCCTTCTTGCCTCAGTCTCACCTCCTCTTGTACACACATACCAGTTAGTTCATTTAGATTCCACTTATCCTTATGAGTGTTATAGTGGATCTTGAATGCCCCAAACTGAGGAGGAAGTGAGTTGAGGATGAACTGTACCAAGAAGGACTCATCAACCTTCATTCCCAGTGATCCTAGCTTAGCAGCCTTATCAGTCATGTTTAGAATGTGTTGCTGAACTCCTCTATTACCATCATATTTCATGGTGGTAAGTTCAGCCATTAGGGTGCCAGCTAATGACTTATCTGCAGACTTAAAACGGTCTTTAACCGCACTTAATAGTTCAGATGCAATAGTTGTAGGAGGGAGTGAAGTCTTGATGTTATTAGCTATGGTCATCTTTATGAACATAAGACTGAGCCTATTAGACCTTTCCCAAGCTTTGGCATGGCTGACCTGTTCTGCTGTACTCTCAGCAGTTACTTCATCAGGTTTGTCAACTGTTAGAGCCATGTCTAGGTCCAAAACACCCAGTGTAAACTGTACATGTTCAAAACCACTGAAAAGTTGGTACCATCCAAGGCCGGAATGCTGGTGGCATGAGTGTGAAGGGAAGTAGGGACGTTCACTGAAACATAATAGGACATTGCTCACATTAAGCCACTAATCAATACAAGTTTTAAATTTAATTAAGATGAACTATTGATATCACTTTGATTTCTCCTTTGGGGCGAAACCTAAGCATATCTAGTGTTCACTCTTTAGGTGAGAACTTTCATCACCTATGTAGATCTAATATAATTTATGTCACTTAGTTAGTAAGTCATGTTACCTTTGGGTATCCAATTCCACACCACTAAGTTACATAAATTATACTATCCTACCCCGGTTCATAATTATTTGAAAAAGACTTTCCTTTGGGCCAGTCCCAATCTCCTAACTAGAACCGCCATCGAGAATATTATTGTCTTTAATGTCACTTACATGACAAGTCTTTTATGTAGTTGTATATTCATAAGATTTACTAACCTAGGTCACTTTGGCAACTACTAAATCAATAAGCCTTATGAATACAAAACTAACTAATAATATTCTCTAATCCTTTTATTTGAGTAAAGCCATAATATCTCAATACATTACTTGACCAAGCATCAATCAATATTAACACAACAACTTAAATGTGTAACATACTTTAATGATTGATTATTCATAACTATTAGTCGACTACAAGGAATTACTAGTCGACTAGGGTCAAGTCTAGTCGACTATAGGTTTAGGTCTAGTCGACTAAGGCAAAGGAAAGTTAGTCGACTATACCAATATTATTAGTCGACTATATATTTTATTAGTCGACTACACAATTTTATTAGTCGACTCCTGAATCCAACAGAAAGTTCTCAATTCTCGGGTCACCGAATTAGTCGACTTGAAAATATGATTAGTCGACTAAACCTTAATTAGTCGACTAGTCATAAATTCAACTAAAAATCAAGTCGACTCCTGCAGCAAACAGCGACTTGCAAACTTTCTGGAAATGGGATTAGTCGACTATACATTTGGATTAGTCGACTAATAGTCGACGAAGCAGTTTTCAAAGGCAGTTTCTGCTTAGTCGATTTTAATCCATAAATGTCAAAAATTAGGGTTTTAATTCCTTGATTTTGATCCCAATTAATTGTGTAATTAGAGGAATATGAACATGATATTAGGGCTATTAAATCCTCTACAAATTCTACAATTAAAAGATCAAAAAATTCAATTTTTATGAATTGTTAATCAAAACCCTAACTTTTCATAATTCCTAAATTCAAGATGTATTGATTCTTTAATCATGGCTCTGATACCAAATGTAGGGAAATAATAATACAACTGTAATGCGGATTAAATTGAACCATGGATCAAAGAATCAATGAACATCTCAAGAATTGAAAGTATATACAAATTAAATGCATATACATACCGGAAGCCATTGATCCAGTTGAAGGTTGAAGATCCTTGTGATGAATGGAAGAAGAAGCCCCTTGTCTTTCACTTTGATTTCTGCAAAACCCTAAATGCAAAGGATCCTCTTTTCTCTTCTCCTTTTCTTTTCTCAAAACTTCTCTGTTCTTTTCTGATGGAGAGACTCACGATAAAAATTAGCGTCCGTTTTGATTTCTTTACAGGAGGAGAAAAGTGGGTCGCACATTTGCAATTAGACCCCTTGAAATAAAGCCTTTCCATCATGGCCTTTTATTTCAAGAGACTAAATAAACTATATAAATGTGACTTTAATATGGGCATAATATCATATCAGTTAACTTAAATAGGAATCCAATGCAAATAACCAAGGTTATTGGTCCACCTTTAATATGAGATTAACA